>JAOBSW010000708.1:0-78629 GCA_026214975.1 Gentiana macrophylla | reverse complement strand
AATAGGATGTTTCGTGATAACACCCTAGCTGGACTCTTATCATAAGGCGGCCGGGAGCTATTGAACCTCATAGTGGTATAGGACATTTCAAATGATAATGCCTACCGCACTCAAATCATCGGCGACTACATCCGACATATACATATATTATTCATATTATTCATCTTAGATTGGTATTCAAACCTTAAGGTATATCCTCTCTATCACATTCAAACCTTGAGATATTCATAGTACGTTAAATTTAGGTGTTCGTTTCTTTGTTACTAATAAGCACAAGTCTCTCTCTAGAATAAACCACTAGGATCGTGAATGGATAAAGTTTAAAGAAACTTCGCTTCAATTTCAAAGGCTTGCATGAATATGAAATGAATACTATCTCAATATCGAGTAAAAACATGCTATAACTATCTCACAGATTCTGACAATCATCGTCAAAGAAACTACAACTAACGAGCCTTTTGTTTCAATCATATAACTCAGTAACTCACAAAAAAATTTAAATTTGGCATGAAATCCACATTTACTCATTTTCCAATAAATATAACATGAACACATGTAGACACCCCACACTTAAATCACATTATGTCCTCGGAATGTGCAAATGAAAAAAAGAATACTTAGGCAGGTTGCAAAGTGGTTGTCAATTTGGAACATTAATGTACCCGCATTTGCGCAACTCGTATCAAACAGAGACAACAACTTGAAGGAATTCTTTGGCAAAACTGCCGCTCAAAGTATACGCAACACTCGACATAGCGTATAATCTCGGGGGGCAAGGGGTATATGAGTAAACATAGAACCATGAAACAAGGCAAGTGGTGAAAGTAGGTAGCGGGACAACCACCACAACAAGTTTTATTAAAACTAAGTAAGAAATAAAATACTTGAAAGGATATCTAAGATGCCTCCTAGTAGCACTTCTTTTATGTCGAGTGGCTTGGCCAGTCGGCAAAAGTCAACCGGATCGGACCACTTTGGTTTGATCAGGCTACTCCTTCATCAGTCAGTGGAAGCGCATCGGTGTGGTCACGGCAACAACAAGTCAAGTCTTGTGGCCCGAGTCACGGAACTTAGCCATCCAGGCGTGCACGATTTTCTTCTTCGTGTTGTTGTTAATTGTAACTGTGCGGCATCTTGATAGGTCACGAGGATTCATGGTAGAAGCATCTTTAAGGTTAAGGGCAATAATGTCATCATCCGAAGTAAAAAGTCGGATGGGATCTCATCACAAATCAACCCACATCGGTCATTGTCAACCAACTTTTGAAAGTATAGGACTTGGGTGCTTCATAAGGCTGTCGAAATACTTTTTCAATCTATGACCATTCACTTTAAAGGTTGACGGCTATGCGCTTTCAGAAATTGCTCCACCGGATGAACCCGACAATTTCAAGGTCGGACCATCTGGACTTAAGCTTGCCCGACAAGCGGATGTAATGGTGTTGTAAAAAAAGCCATCTCTCTACCTTGAAATCTCTATCTTTTATCTTTGCATCGTGGGCGTAGCCGTTCTCTCCTTGCTCGGCTTGGCGTTCTCGTAGGCCACGATGCGAATTCATCGAGCTCATGTAGTTCACGATAATCTTTTCTCCCCACGAGTTGGCTATCGAAGTTTAAGAATTTAATAGCCCGATAAGCTCGTGCTCGACTCGGCCCGGTAGATGGCAAGCCTTGCCATAAACCATTTGAAAAGGTAGCGTGCCCATGCAGGGGTCTTGAGCAGCGATCGCGATAAGCCCAAAGTCGTCATCCAACCAGACTCGAGTTGGATCTATTTGAATTTACCGTTTTTCCAAAATCCGCTTTAGACCTTATTGCTCACCTCGACTTGCCCTTTGGTTTGGGGTGGTATGGTGTACCAATTCTATGCTTGACACGATATCTCTCAAGAATTTTATCCGGTGGTGCATTACGCAATCGAACCTTCATCATTGATAAGGGCTCAGGGCGACCAAATCTAGTAAAGATATTCTTTTGCAAGAATTTCTTTACAACTTTAATGATCATTGGTTTGGGTGGGTATGGCCTCTACCCACTTGGAAACATAATCCACCAGACAGAGAATATATTTGTTAGAGCATGATGATGGGAGCGGTCCCATAAAATCAATGCCCCAGACGTCAAAAACTTCACATTCAAGATAGGCCTCAAAGGCATCTGCATCCTATTCTTGAGTCTCACTAATCTTTGGTATCATCACAACCTTTGCAAAAGGCTTCCAGCATCTTTAAACAAAGTAGGCCGGTAAAAACCGACTTGAAGGATTTTGTGTGGCTGTCTTGGGTGCTCCGTGGTGTCCACCGGTAGGACCAACTATGACATTGCTCGAGAATATCAATTGTTCATGCTCCGAACGCACCTTCTAAGCAACCCGTCCTTGCGGACTTTAAGCGGATATGGATCCTCCTTGGGATTTACGCCACCCTCGTTCACTAGGCGAGATAAGTGGTCATTTCTGACATTATCACTACCCTTCTTGTCCTTAATTTCAGGTCAAATTCTGTGAGTATCGAATCCATCGAGTAACCTTGGTTTAGCGTCTACTTTTCCTATAAGGTAGTGTAGTCTTTGCGTGATACATCCAGACCACAACTTGAGACCGAGAAGGTAACTTCTAAATTTATCCATAGCAAAAGCGACATCTAGGAACTCTTTCTCCGTAGTAGTGTAGTTACACTTGAAATTGGGTTTAAAGTTAGGCTCACATAGTAGATCGGCTGAACTTTTTGTCAATTCTACGCCTAAATGCGCCTTTGCATAGTTAGAGGCATCGCACATTAATTCAAAGGTTTAGTCGATCGGTAGCGATTAAATGGGGCCCTTTGGTTAGCTTATCCTTAAGCTATTAAAAGCTTTCTTACACCCATCATCAAACAAGAACTCCACTTCCTCTTTGTAGAGTTGGATAACGGCTTTGCTATCGTCGAAAAATCTTTAATGAAAGCGCCCGATAGAAGCCCACATGTCCCGAAATCCTCGTACCTCCTTCCACTGTCTTGGTGCGACATTAGCTCAATAGGCTTCTACTTTAGCCTTATCCACGAATACCATCCTTTGGACACCTTGTGTCCCAAAACAATCCGCTTCTTCGACTAGAAAATGGCACTTATCGATTAAGCACCAGATTTTCTCAACACAACGTTGGAGCACCATATCTAGATTCTTTAAGATTTCATCAAAGTACATGCGCCATAGGCGAGAAGTCATCCATGAAGACCTCCATGCATTGCTCCACAAGTCCATCAAAAATGGCTAACATGCACCGTTGAAAAGTTGCGGGTGCATTGCACAAGCGAATGGCGTGCGAAAAGCAAAAGTGCCGGATGGACACGTAAACGTGGTCTTCTCTTGGTCATTAGGGTCAATGGCTATCTGGAAGTAGCCGAATAGCCATCAAGGAAACTATAGTACTTGTGACCACTTAGTCTTTATTTGGTCAATGAAGGGTAAGGAAGTGATCTTTGGCGGTAACCTCATTAAGTCTACGATAATCTATCTGAGACTCTATAGCTTGTCACGGCGTAAAGCTACTTCTTCTCCTTTTTCGTTTTTTCCATTGTAATTCCCCTTCTTTGGCACAACTTGAGTGGGGTGACCCACTCACTATCGGCTATGGCATAAATAATTCCCATGTCAAGACATTTGATGATCTCTTTTTGACAACCTCTGCATGTGCGGATTTAGCCTCCTTTGAGGTTGTCGACCTTTTCGCTCCTTCCTCCGTTCAAATCTTATGCATGCACACGTCTGGGGTGATTCCTCGATATCGCCCACCGCCATCGAGCGAGGATATGTTTCTCAAGCACTTTGATTAATTACCGCTTCTTGCTCCGGCTCGAGTTTAGGCGAGATGATCAAAGGCAACTTATCACCGTCTTTAAGGAAGATGTATTTTAGGTCTTTGCGGAAGTGGTTTCAACTACAAGTCGGTGGTTGCTCGATACTAGATTTTAAGGGACCACCTTTTTCCTTGTGAGCTTGGACCGGTTGGTGAAAAACACCTCATCTTCTGAGGTGTAACCCCGAAAGGTATTGAATGACATCATCTAGAGGAATCTTCACAGTCGACTTCCGTTTTTCTTTCTTATGCTTAACCATCTTCTTAAGTTCTTCTTCTTCAAGCTCTTACGCCAAAATTTGCTCCCAATCATCCAACTCCCAATTGGTAGTTTCTCTCCGAGAAATCTATTTCGTCCCAACTACCCATTAAAACTTCCTCCTCTGCCAAAGGTTAAAGTGCACTGGTTGAGCTCCTTCAAATCATTCTTTGCTCATCCCTGGAATGTCCCAGATTTTCCGTTCACTCATAGGCTCAGTATCGCAAGTTGTTGAGACAACTCTACGGCCCGTGAGCAGATTATTTCTTTGCTTAAGTGAATTATAACATCCAGGGCTCCTATCTCCGTGAGCTCTTCATCGAGTCAGATTCATCTCCATAGATTGCTTCAATGAATGAAATCTCACAGGGTTGGGGCTTCATGAGAACTTTTTCCTTGCTCGAGGGTAACGGAAGTGTCCTCTACTCGAGTGATTTGGCGATTGGAAGTCAATGGTGGAGGCGAAGTGTTTAAGAAAGGCCGACCCGAATCGAGGGCATCTCCTTGTCGGGCGGTAATCCAGTATGACCCGGTCGATTGGAAAAACTAAATGTTTAACATGGATAAGGAAGTTGTTAACACAACCAGTTTGCTAAGCGGCTAGATCGGTCCACCAAGCCCCGAAGAGAGCGGCGCTCCCTTAGCCTTTTGTCAACCGAGACTCTTGTAGACATTTAATGGAATCACATTGAAAGAGGCCCCCGAGTCGCATAAGACATTGTGGAGCGTGTGGCCTTCAATCATGCAAGAGATTGAAGGTCGTCCGGAATCACCTAAGCTTGATTGCAGCGCTCTGTGAAACCGTTGAACATTCTTCTCTTAGCACCTCTTACGCCATTCCATTTAGCTTCTTCTTACTTCCACAGGCATCCTTAAGATACTTAAAGCATTTAGGCATCTCGATTAATACCTCGGCAGAAGTGGCATAGTCACCATAGTATCTCTAAGCATCTTTCTCACTCCGTCATCTTTGTTTGTCGAGTTCAAGATATTCTCTCTTTTCTTTCTTTGGATAAGGAAGGGTTTTGAATGATTGATTATAATTTGACTTTTAATGGCTTCGTCCTCCTTATCCTTCCATCGACAAACTTCTCGGTTTTCTTTTTAGTCGAGGGTTCGGCTACGACTTCTCTTCTCAACATCCTCATCACTATCCCCGAAGAATCATCATCATTCGACTCTTCCCTTCTGTTGCTTTCTTTGGCATTTATCTCTGTCTACCCCTCCCGAACTCATGGAGTTAGGAGGGGCTACTCATTCCGATAACTTTTAGGGTCGGACTTTCTTACGGCTTAGAGGTGGCGCATTCAACTCCTCCTCTTGTCCATAATCCCATTGCGGTGTGATGGCATTACAAGCATTGACATCTGCCTTAGGGTTTTTATCTGTATAACTAAAGCGAGTCTTCCTTGAGGTGCTGCGCTTGTTGATCGACCATCGACCAATCTGTCTCTCCATCGTTTTTGACCGGTGGCTGAGTGTTTTCACCATGTCTACTAGCTCATCAAATTTCTTACGAGAGACATAGGTGGAAACATTTGATTTTGCGTTTGAGCCCGATTACCTTGGGGTCTTTGGTTATTGGATGCACCAGGTGGTGTATAATAACTATTTCACGGGTTTCCCAAATGAATTCTGGTTTTGGCGTGGCTCGATTGACGAGTTTTGGTGAAGCCTCTGAAATGTTGATTACGGTTTCTCCATGGCATGCACTTCCTCATTCATCATATTCCCGGCTGCATGCCCAAGTGAATCACATCTGGTGGCCCTTCTTGCTTTGCGCCGTTTGTAGGTTGGCTAGTTGCTTGTTCATTATTTCCATTTGAGCAACTAGCATTTTTTGTCTCCGAGTTACTTGCAATGACCTCCTTTTGCTTCCACTAACATGGGTCTTCTTACAGGTGGCCCATGTTATTCTTAGCTATTGTTTACTGCTACCTGTGCAGCAAGCGATCATCTCCTCTCCCCTTAAAAGCGATCCATGAGTGTGGAATCTAGGTAATCTCTATTGGGTTGAGTAACACCACGATAGAATAATTCGAGAAGTTCATGTCGATTGTATCCATGGTTAGGGCATTTCCTCATTAACAAATTCAACCTCTCCCAGGCCTTTCCCACTCTCTCTCCTTCAAATTGCTCAAAGTAGCTATATCTAGTTCACGGTCCATTATCGTTCGAGGTGAAGCGAATTTGAGCAAAGCTCTTTTAACATCGACCATTATGAAGAGAGTGATGGGGTAAGGACTTAAACCATCGATTTGCTTCATCTTTCAAGGCAAGCGGAAAAGTTTCAATTTAACAACCACGAAGGAGCGCCAGGGGTAGTGACACCTTCACATATTTGCACAAAAGTAGACAAGAAGTCATGTGGGTCTTACTTGGAGGCGATGCAATGGAATGAACTATTTTGGACCATTCCCCACAACTCCATTCTTTAAATCAAAATGCATTCCTCCCATCTCCGGAGGCCGAGATTGGTCTATGCCCTTCCAAGAAGTCTTGATCAAGATATGGCGCATAAGGGGTCTTCTTTGCTACTTATTTCAACCGCTGGGCTTATTCTTTGTTGAACATTACGATTCTTGGTGGATGTGCAAGTAGTGCGTGAGGTTGTTGTTGTTGCATTTGCTGGTTTATCCAGGCTTCTTTCTTTATTCTTTGGTTCGCAACATTTGCATCGAAATTATGTTTAATTGAAGCGGGATCCATGCCAGGAGGATTTTGGTTATTATTATCTTGGTCCCCACTGTTCGTTATCGCTAGAAACGGTGTTAAGCTCATGTTATCGAGATTTGGGAAAAGTCTTCTCTTGACAATGTCCCGTTCGAGTTCGGGGCGATTATAATAACGGTCCTTTTTGCTCTGGTTTGCATAAACCAGGGAGCAAAAGCAGAAAAGTCAACAACGACAATAGGTCGAGGTTGGCGAAAGAGTTTAACCTTGTAAGCAAGGGTTAAGAGAGGAAAGAAAGGAAAAAGCAGACTAGAATGAATTAAAATAAAATAGAATAAGAAAGAGGAGGTGAGGCGGGCGTCCGAGGTCTTGGGCGGACGTCCTCTGAAGAGATAACCGGACGGGCGTTTGATACTCCAGGCGCTTTCGTCGATTTGCTAAACTAATGCGAGGATACAAAATTTTAGAATGGGCGCCCGTTCGAGGAAGACAATTTGGAAATGGAGCAGGCGTTCAAATCTTTGGGCGCCCGTTAGAAAGATTCTTTTATTTTTATTATTTTTTTAATTTAGAAAAGATATAAAGCGAAGCAGGAAAAAGAAACCTGCTACGAAAAACTTAAAGCAGGAAAAACACTAAGGCGGTGAAAAAAAAGCGTGTTGAAATCTTACGAGCCCAAAATGGAAGGGAAAACAGTAGATTTTGACCTCGCGGTGTTGAACTATGTTCACCACGTCGTCGGCGTCGGAACTAGCTTTCCGAATTGGGGTCTGCGTGCCAAGCGGACACTTTCGAGCGAAAGTTATGGCCAAAATCTCCGACCGCGAGAAAGCGTACTCTGAAGAATCCGACAACCGTTACCGATTCCCGGCAGCGGCGCCAAAAACTTGTTCGATAAAACTAGTTTTAAATCGGAACACCCCAAGTATAAAGTTAAGTAGTATAGGGTGTTACGAGTAAATCTAAGGGAATCGTATAATTGCGGATTACGATATAGTTCTTATAAATAATGTCACGAAAATTTAAATTAAACTATTGTTGAAACTAAATATAAAAGCGATGAATAGTGACTAAAAACAACAAGAAGCGAGAATATTTACGGCGATGGGCGGCCGTTCATTGAATGTGGGCGGGCGTCGATAGCGATACAGGAAAGAAATATGCGAGAAAAACAACGGTAAAAACTAGAATCTTTAAACTAACTAAGCGTAGCAATAAAAGTTGATAACGAGCGATTTGATTTATCAAAGAATTAAAACGATTAGAACAACTAGAATCAACCACACAACAATCACAATCACACAACCATTTTATGATCGAATCGATTTCTTGGTATGATCAATCTCAAAATCGATTAAACTCCTTTAACTCAATTTCTAGGATTTTGTTTTCTTTTCCAAGCAAAACAATTTGACATACATCACAAGATCATCAATTTGTTCCCAAATTACATAACCAATTAACAACAAATGATTCCTCAAGATATTATTAATTGTATCGATCGAAAGGTTGTATTGTTGAATTATATTTCCATATAAATTCAAATCAACATGCGGTTTCATTGATATTCCTATCTAACAAAACACTTAACAATCAATCCAAATACCAATCGATAAATAAAATACAATATTAAATTCATAAATAAAGATAACCTAACAATTCGTGGTTGTGGTGATGTTGATGTGATATCCTCCGCTATTCTACGCTATATGCTTAGCCTTGCATCCTTGTGATGATCCAAGACACAGTTGAAGGAAAAAACTCATCTGTGAATATCACGGGTTTGCTTAGGGTTTTGAGTGCGGTGGCTGCTGTGAATTATCTCTTTTAGGGTTGGGATATCGCATGTATTTATAGGAAACTAAAGCGGCTAGGGTTAAGTCGGCACCCGGGCGCCCGTCCACCCTCTTGGGCGCCCGTCGATCTTCACAAATTTCATCGAGTCGGGCGAGTCTTCGTGGACGTCCGTCCTTCTTTATTTTAGGCGCTCGTCCATCGAAATCCTCACAACTTTGAATCAAATTTCCTCTCACGGGCGCTTCGTCCGAGATTTCAAACGCCGTCCACCACGGGCGCCGATCTAAAGATTGAGGCGTTCGTCCAGGCTTGAGTGAGCAACAAACGCACGTCCAATCTTCACAAACGTCCGTCCAGAGCACGATTAAACACTTCAAATCATCTTTTTCGATCGCATTTAACACACCAAGTCATTGAAAGCACACCAAAGTGTAACACAACTCAAACCAACATAAAATCATCATTTTAAGCACGTAATTGTACGTTTTACACTTTTTATAACTTTAAAACCATTTCTTCAATTTATTCATTTAATACGCAATTTTCTAAAAATTACTAAAACACGGGGATTATTGTTATGAAATATTGCAATATAAATCATAAAATTCACCGAGAACAATGTGATATCGACGAGCGATAAATAAGGCACACCGAATGGCCTTGTACAAGGGTTCAAAAATCACACCGTTAAGAAATCTATGGGTATGAAAAAATCACGAAAATAAAGGTTTGTAATTATCTTTGGCGTAACGATGTGATATCGACCACAGCGATAAATAAGGCACGGCGGTGCAAACAGCAGGCAAAACGGACACTAGAATGGCCTTGTACAAAGAATCAAAAATCACACCGTTAAGTACTCTATGGGTACAAAAAAGTATAAAAAAAGGTTTGTAATTATCTTTGAAGTAACGATTTGATATCGACCGAGCGTTAAAAAGGCGCGCCCGGCATAAGCGGCATTCTAGTGTCCTTTTACCATGCCGTTCGCCGATTTGTCTTATTTAACTTTGCGGGTAGATATCACATCGTTACTTCAAAGATAATTACAAACCATTTTTAATACTCCTTTTGTACCCATCGATTAATTAATGGTGTTATTTTTGATACCTTATACAAGCCCGATCAGTCTCCGTTTTGCTTGCCATTTGCGCGCGCCGTGCCTTATTTAATGTTTGGGTCAATATCACATCATTATTTCAAAGAAAATCACAACCTTATTTTTCATTCTTTTTTCATACCCAAAAAGTATTTAACAATGTGATTTTTGATTACTTGTACAAGGGCATTCTAGTTTCCGTTTTGCCTGCCGTTTGCACCGCCGTGCCTTATTTATTGTTGTGGTCGATATCACATCGATTACTTCAAAAAAATTACTCATGTTTTTGTACCTATAGAGTATTTAACGGTGTGATTTTGATTCCTTATGCTGAGGCTATTATAATGTCCATTTTGCACTGCCATTTGCGCCGCCGTGCCTTATTTATCTTTGTGGTCAATATCACATAGTTACTCCAAAGAAAATTACAAAAAAAAATTCATACTTGTTTTGTACCAAATGATTACTTAACGATGTGATTTTGATTCCTTGTACAAAAGCCATTCGGTTGTCCGTTTATGCCCGTTTACGCGCCCGTGCCTTATTTAACGTTACAGTCGATATCACATCGTTACTTAAAGATAATTACAAACATTTTTCATACTTTTTTATACCCACGATTACGTAATGGTGTGATTTTGATTCCTTGAACAAGGCCATTCGGTGTCCATTTCCCGTACCGTTTACACCTTTGTGCCTTATTTATCGTTGTGGTTGATATCACATCGTTACTTCAAAGATAATTACAAACCATTTTTCATACTTTTTGTACCCACGATTACTTAATGGTGTGATTTTTGATTCCTTGTACAAGGCCATTCTGGCCTCCGTTTTGCTTGCCGTTTGCGCCGGTGTGCCTTATTTATCGTTCTGGTTGATATCACATCAACACTTCAAAAAAATAACAAACCTTTTTCATACTTTTTGTACCCACGATTACTTAATGGTGTGATATTTGATTCCTTGTACAGGGCGATGTGAAAGCTGCACTGGAGGAAGGCTTCAAATCGAGCGAATACTCGGGATCATGGATTGAAAGTATTTGGATAAATCCTCAACACAACCACAACTTGTGTGGAAGCACCTTGGAATAATAAGCTCCTTGACACAATCACAACTTGTGTGAGAGCACCTTGGAATTACCTCAACACTTAGAAAGCGTGTCTCTAAGCACCTTGGTATATGGATACCCACAAGGATTGCTTAAGTCCTTCATAATCCGTATTTTGAATTCCCTTTCTAGAAAAACTCACACAACACTTTTCCATGTGAAGAATAAAATATAATTTTATTGATCAAAAGGCTGTATTACAAGTTACAAGTGCTTGGCTATTTATAGGATACAAAATAACACTTAGATTTCTAGATACATGCAAGAAAACACTTATAATCCCAAGTACATGAATGACAATTCTTGGCCCTTGCAAGTTAAATCTAGGTTCATTGAATCTAGATTCAATGTATCTTCATTAATCTTGTAAGTTTCAAGTATTCTTTTGTTCATGAACTTGATTCTTCAACACTTGTCTTCATGAATTCTTGAAGAAAAAAACACTTTTAATCCCAAGTACATGTAATTCTCTTTGAAATAACTATGTGATATCGACTAGAAAGTTAAATAAGACAAATCGGCGTAAACGGCATGCGAAACGGACACCCGAATGGCTTTGTACAAGGAATCAAAAATCACACCAATAAATACTATAGGGTACAAAAAAAAGTACGAATTTTTTTTGTAATTTTCTTTGAAGTACTGATCTGATATCGATCAGAGAGTTAAATAAGACACGTAGGTGCAAACGGCAAGCGAAACGGACACCCGAATGGCCTTGTACAAGGAATCAAAAATCACACCGTTAAGTAATCGGTGGGTATAAAAAAAGTATGAAAAAAGGTTTGTAATTATCTTTGAAGTAACGATGTGATATCGACCACAACGATAAATAAGGCACGGCGGTGCAAACGGCTGGCAAAACGGACACTAGAATGGCCTTGTACAAGGAATCAAAAATCACACCGTTAAGTACTCTATGGGTACAAAAAAAAGTACCAAGAAAAACGTTGGTAATTTTCTTTGAAGTACTAATGTGAGATCGACCAGAACGATAAATAAGGCACGCCAGCGCAAAACGGACACCAGAATGGCATTGTACAGGGAATCAAAAATCACACCGTTAAGTAATTGGTGGGTACAAAAAAAGTACGAAAAAAGAGGTTTGTAATTATCTTTGAAATACTTATGTGATATCGACCACAGCGATAAGTAAGGCACGCAGGCGGTGAAGCGCCAGCAAAAGCGACAACTGGAATGCCGCTTGTACAAGTAATAAAAAAAATCACACCCGATATGTACTCTGCGGGTTCAAAATAAAGTATGAAAAAAAAAGGTTTGTAATTTTCTATCTATGAATTAACGATGTGATGTCGACCAGAAAGTTAAATAAGATACATCGGCGCAAACGGCATGCAAAACGGACACCCGAATTGCCTTGTCCAAGGAATCAAAAATCACATCATTAAGTAACATATAGGTATGAAAAAAGTACCGGGTGTCCTTTTCGCATGACGTTTACGCCACTGCGCCTTATTTACCGTTAAGTCGATATCACATCATTACGTCGAAGAAAATCACAACTTTATTTTTCGTATTTTTCATGACCATAGATTACTTAGCGGTGTGATTTTGATTCCTTGTACATGGCCATTCAGTGTCCGTTTTGCATGCCGTTGGCACCGGCGTGCCTTATTTATCGTTACAGTGATATCACATCACTACTTCAAAAAAATTACAAACTTTTTTTCTTATTTTTTTTGTACCCACGATTACTTTTTTAAATTTTTTTGTAGCCAACCCACGATTACTTAGCGGTGTGATTTTTGATTCCTTGTACAAGGCCATTCGGGTGTCGGTTTAGCATGCCGTTTACGACCATGCCTTATTTAAGGTTACGTCGATATCACATCGATTACTTCAAAGAAAATTACAAAAAAATTCATACTTTTTGTACCCACCAATTACTTAACGGTATGATTTTTAATTCTTGTACAAGGCCATTCTAGTGTCCGTTTTGCTGTCGTTTCCACCGCCGTGTCAAATTTAATTAAAGGTGTGATTTTTGATTCCTTGTACAAGGCCATTCGGTGTCCGTTTAGCATGCCGTTTACACCTCCGTGCCTTATTTATGGTTGTGAGTCGATATCACATCGTTACTTCAAAGATAACTACAAATATTTTTGTCGTACTTTTTTATACCCAATGATTACTTAACGTTGTGATTTTTGATTCCGTGTACAATGCCATTCTAGTTATACATTTTTACGCATGCCGTTCGCCGATTTGTCTTATTTAACTTTACGGCGATATCACATTGTTACCTCAAAGAAATTTACAAACTTTTTTAAATACTTTTTTTGTACCCACGATTATAGCGGTGTGATTTTTGATTCCTTGTACAAGGCCATTGAGTCCGTTTCCCTGCCCGTTTGCACCGCCGTGCCAAATTTATCGTTGTGGTCGATATCACATCGTTACTTCAAAGATAATTACAAACCTTTCTTTCGTACTTTTTTATACCCAATGATTACTTAACGGTGTGATATTTGATTCTAATACAAGGCCATTCTAGTGTCCGTTTAGCATGCCCGTTTCGACCGTCGTGCCTTATTTATCGTTGTGGTCGATATCACATCATTACTTCAAAGATAATTACAAACCTTTTTTTACGTACTTTTTTTGGTACCAATAGAGTGTTTAACGGTGTGATTTTTGATTCCATGTACAAGGCCATTCTAGTGTCCATTTTGCCTGCCGTTTGCACCGCCGTGCATTATTTATCGTTGTGGTCGATATCACATCTTTACTTAAAATATAATTACAAACATTTTTTAGTACTTTTTTATACCCACGATTACTTAACGGTGTGATTTTTGATTTCTTGTACAAGGCCATTATAGTCTCGGTTTTGCTTGCCGTTTGCACCGCCATGCCTTATTTATCGTTACGTCGATATCAAATTAGTACTTCAAAGAAAATTACAAATGTTTTTATTAAGTAACTTTTTGTAACCATAGAGTACTTAACGGTGTGATTTTGATTCCTTGTACAAGGCCATTCTAGTGTCCGTTTAGCATGCCGTTTCCGTCGATTTGTCTTATTTAACTTTGGTCGATATCACATAATTACTTCAAACGAATTACAAATGTTTTTGTACCGATAGAGTACTTATGGTGTGATTTTTGATTACTTGTTCAAGGCCATTCTAGTGTCCGTTTTGCTTGCCGTTTGCACCGACGTGCCTTATTTATCATTGTAGTCGATATCACATCGATCTTTCAAAATTACAAACCTTTTTTTTCGTACTTTTTTTGTACCAACAAAATATTTAACGGTGTGATTTTGATTCCCTGTACAAGGCCATTCTAGTGTCCGTTTCGCCTGCCGTTAATGCCGGCGTGCCTTATTTATCGTTCTGGTCGATATCACATCAGTACTTCAAAGAATATTACAAACTTTCTTTTCGTATTTTTTTTGTACCCACCGATTACTTAACGGTGTGATTTTTGATTCCTTGTACAAGGCCATTCGGGTGTCCGTTTCGCCTGCCGTTTGCACCGCCGTGCCTTATTTATCGTTGTGGTCGATATCACATCGTTACTTCAAAGATAATTACATACATTTTTTTTCATACTTATTTTTGTACCCATAGAGTACTTAACTGTGTGATTTTTGATTCCTTGTACAAGACCATTCTAGTGTCCGTTTCACATGCCGTTTGCACCGGCGTGCCTTATTTATCGTTCTGGTCGATATCACATCAGTACTTCAAAGATAATTACAAACCTTTTTCATACTTTTTATACCGCAGTACTTAACGATGTGATTTTGATACCTTGTACAAGGCCATTACGGTCTACACTTTGTTTCCCGTTTGAACGGCGTGCCTTATTTATTGTTACAGTCGATACCACATCAATACTTGAAGAAAATTACAAGCGGTTTTTCCTACTTTTTGTACCCATAGAGTATTAACGGTTGCAATTTTGATTCCTTGTACAACGCCATTACGGTCTCCGTTTGCTTGCCGTTTTCACGGAGTGCCTTATTTATCGTTACAGTCGATATCACATCGGTACTTCAAAGAAAATTACCAAAGTTTTTGTACTTTTTGTACCCATAGAGTATTAACGGTGTGAGTTTCATTCCTTGTACAAGGACATTTGGGTGTCCACTTTGGCATGCCGTTTGCGCGGCGTGCCTTATTTATCGTTAAGTCGATATCACATCAGCACTTCAAAGAAAATTACAAACATTTTTTCATACTTTTTTTGTACCCATAGAGTACTTAACGGTGTGATTTTTGATTCCTTGTACAAGGCCATTTGGGTGTCCGTTTTGCATGCCGTTTACGTCGATTTGTCTTATTTAACTTTCTAGTCGAATCACATAGATACTTCATAGAAAATTAAACATTTTTTTCATAATTATATTTTGTACCCAATGATTACTTAACGGTGTGATTTTTGATTCCTTGTACAAAGCCATTCAGATGTCCGTTTCGCATGCCGTTTACGCCGATCTGCATTATTTTTCGTTGTGGTCGATATCACATCGTTACTTGAAGATAATTACAAACCTTTTTTCATACTTTTTGTACTCACGATTACTTAACGGTGTGATTTTGATACCTTGTACAAGGTCATTACGGTCTCCGTTTTGCTTGCCGTTATCGTCGCCATGCCTTATTTAACGTTCGACTCGATATCACATCATTATTTGAAGAAAATTACAACCTTATTTTTCATACTTTTCTCATACCCACAAAGTACTTAGCAGTGATTTATGATTACTTGTACAAGGGCATTTTAGTGTCCGTTTTGCTTGCCGTTTGCACCGCTGGGCCTTATTTATCGTTGTGGTCGATATCACATCAGTACTTCAAAGAAAATTACAAACGTTTTTTTGTATCCATAGAGTATATGATGTGATTTTGATTCTTTGTACAAAGGCCATTCTAGTCTCCGTTTTTCCTGCCGTTTGCTCCGCCGTGCCTTATTTATCGTTGTGGTCGATATCATATAGTTACTTCAAAGAGAATTACAAACTTTTTTTCCGTACATTTTTTATCCACAGTGTACTTAACGGTGTGATATTTGATTGCTTGTTCAAGGCCATTCGGGTGTCCGTTTTGCATGCCGTTCGCGCGATTTGTCTTATTTAACTTTAAAGTCGATATCACATAGTTACTTCAAAGAAATTACAAGCTTTTTTATTACTTTTTGTACCCATAGAGTACTAACGGTGTGATTTTTATCCTTTATCACGATGCTATTCTAGTGTCCATTACGGATGCCGTTTGCGGCGCCGTGCCTTATTTATCGTTGTCATCGATATCACATCGTTACTTCAAAGATACCTTGTTTTTCGTACTTTTTTGTACCCACCAATTCCTTAACGGTGTGATTTTTGATTCCTTGTACAAGGCCATTACGGTGTCCGTTTGGTGCCGGCTTGCCTTATTTATCGTTACGAGTCGATCACATCGATACTTCAAGGAAAATTACTAACCTTTTTTTTCGTACTTTTTTTATACCCACCGATTACTTAACGGTGTGATTTTTGATTCCTTGTACAAGGCCATTCTAGTGTCTGTTTACTTTGCCATTTGCCTTTGGCGTTCCTTATTATCGTTGTGGTCGATATCACATCCGTATTTCAAAGAAAATTACCAACATTTTTTAGTACATTTTTTATACCCATCGATTACTTAACGGTGTGATTTTGATTCCTTGTACAAGGCCATTCTAGTGTCCGTTTTGCTGCCGTTTGCCTGCCGTGCCTTATTTATCATTGGGTTCGATATCACATCGTTAATTCAAAGATAATTACAAACATTTTTAGCACTTTTTTAACACCCAATGATTCCTTATCGTGTGATTTTGGATTCTTTGTACCAGGACATTCTAGTGTCCGTTTAGCATGCCGTTTCCACCGCCGGGCCTTATTTATCGTTGTGGTGAATCACATCGTTACTTCAAAGATAATTACAAACCTTTTTCATACTTTTTGTACCCACAGTACTTAACGGTGTGATTTTGATACCTTGTACAAGGCCATTCTAGTTTCCGTTTCACAAGCCATTTGCACCGCCGTGCCTTATTTATCGTTGTGGTCGATATCACATCAGTACTTCAAAGATAATTACAAACCTTTTTTATCGTACTTTTTTTGTACCAATAGAGTACTTAACGGTGTGATTTTTGATTCCTTGTACAAGGCCATTTGGGTGTCCGTTTCAACTGCCATTTGCACCGCTGTACCTTTTTTTATCGTTGTGGTCGATATCACATCGTTACTTCAAAGATAATTACAAACATTTTTTTCGTACTTTTTTTTGTACCCATAGAGTACTTAACGGTGTAATTTTTGATTCCTTGTACAAAGCCACTCTAATATCCGTTTCGTATGCCGTTTGCACTGCCGTGCCTTATTCATCGTTGATGTCGATATCACATCGTTACTTCAAAGATAATTACAAACTTTTGTTTTAATTACTTTTTGTACCCACAGTAGTACTTAACGGTGTGATTTTTGATTCCTTGTACAA
Organism: Gentiana macrophylla; assembly: GCA_026214975.1. Lineage (NCBI taxonomy): Eukaryota > Viridiplantae > Streptophyta > Magnoliopsida > Gentianales > Gentianaceae > Gentiana > Gentiana macrophylla. The sequence goes on along the minus strand of JAOBSW010000708.1, from coordinate 61,359 downwards.
GGCCATTCGGTCTCCGTTTTGCTTGCCGTTTGCGCGGCGTTCATTTATTTATCGTTAAGTCGATTTCACATCAACACTTCAAAGAAAATTCTGAGACATTTTTTAGTACTTTTTAATGTACCCATAAGTATAGCGTGTGATTTTTATTCCTTGTACAAGGCCATTCGTGTGTCCGTTTAGCATGCCGTTCGCCCGATTTGTCTTATTTAACTTTCGGTCGATATCACATAGTTACTTCCCAAAAAATTACAAACTTTTTTTTCGTCCTTTGTTTGTTGTACCCAATGATTATTAACGGTGTGATTTTGATTTCTTGTACAAGGCCATTCTAGTGTCCTTTTAGCATGCCGTTCGCGCCGATTTGTCTTATTTAACTTTCTGGTCGATATCACATCGTTACTTCAAAGATAATTACTAACCTTTTTTCGTACTTTTTTTGTACCCATCGATTACTTAACGGTGTTATTTTTGATACCTTGTACAAGGTCATTCTGGTCTCCGTTTTGCTTTCCGTTTACGTTGTCGTGCCTTATTTAACGTTCTGGTCAATATCAAATCATTATTTCTAAGAAAATCACAACCTTATTTTTCATACTTTTCTCATACCCACAAAGTACTTAGTAGTGTGATTTATGATTACTTGTACAAGGGCATTTTAGTGTCCGTTTTGCTTGCCGTTTGCACCGCCGGGCCTTATTTATCGTTGTGGTCGATATCACATCAGTACTTCAAAGAAAATTACAAACGTTTTTTTGTACCCATAGAGTACTTAACAGTGTGATTTTTGATTCTTTGTACAAGGCCATTCTAGTCTCCGTTTTGCCTGCCGTTTGCACCGCCGTGTCTTATTTATCGTTGTGGTCGATATCACATAGTTACTTCAAAGAAATTATAAACTTGTTTTTGTACTTTTTGTATCCACAGAGTACTTAACGGTGTGATATTTGATTGCTTGTGCATGGCCATTCGGGTGTCCGTTTAGCATACCGTTCGCGCCGATTTGTCTTATTTAACTTTACAGTCGATATCACATAGTTACTTCAAAGAAAATTACAAGCGTTTTTTCATACTTTTTCTACCCATAGAGTACTTAACGGTGTGATTTTTATCCCTTATGCGGTGCTATTCTAGTGTCCGTTTGGATGCCGTTTGCACCGCCGTGCCTTATTTATCGTTGTAGTCGATATCACATTGTTACCTCAAAGATAATTACAAACATTTTTCATACTTTTTGTACAACGGTGTGATTTTGATACCTTGTACAAGGCCATTCTGATCTCCTTTTGCTTGCCGTTTGCGCGCCGTGCCTTATTTATCGTTACAGTCGATAACACATCGTTACTTCAAAGATAATTTGCAAACCTTTTTTGGTACTTTTTGTACCCACTAATTATAACGATGTGATTTTTATTCCTTGTACATGCCCATTACGGTGTCCGTTTTGCGCCCGGCATGCCTTATTTATCGTTAAGTCGATATCACATCATACTTCAAGGAAAATTACTCACCTTTTTTACATACTTTTATACCCACGATTACTTAACGCGGTGTGATTTTTCATTCCTTGTACCACGGCCATTCTAGTGTCCGTTTACTTTGCCGTTCTTATTTGGCGTTCCTTATTTATCGTTGTGGTCGATATCACATCCGTATTTCAAAGAAAATTACGAACCTTTTTCTTCGTACTTTTTTTATGCCCATCGATTACTTAATGATGTGATTTTTGATACCTTGTACAAGGCCATTCTGGTCTCCGTTTTGCTTGCCGTTTGAGTTGGCGTGCCTTATTTATCGTTCTGGTCGATAACACATCGTTAAATCAAAGATAATTAAAAACCTTTTTTAAATGCGTTTTATACCCAATGATTACTTAACGGTGTACTTTTTGATTCCTTGCAAAGGCCATTTTGTTGTCCGTTTAGCATGCCGTTTACACCGATTTGTCTTATTTAACTTCACAGTCGATAACACATCGTTACTTCAAAGAAATTACAAACATTTTTTTCGTACTTTTTGGAACCCACAGTACATAACGATGTGTGATTTTGATTCCTTGTACAAGGCCGTTATGGTATCTGTTTCGCATGCCGTTTACACCGGCGTGCTTTATTTATCGTTCTGGTCAATATCACATCAGTACTTCAAAGAAAATCAAAAAAAATTCGTAATTTTTGTTGTACCTATAAAGTACATAATGATGTGATTTTTCATTCCTTGTACAAGGCCATTCGGTTGTTCGTTTGAATGCCGTTTGCACCGGCGTGTCTTATTTAACTCTCTCAGTCGATATCACATCGTTAATTCAAAGATAATTACAAACATTTTTTTCGTACTTTTTTAATACCCAATGATTACTTATATGTGTTATTATTGATTCCTTGTACAAGGCCATTCTTGTGTCTGTTTCGCATGCCGTTTTCACCGCCGGGCCTTATTTATCGTTGTGGTCGATATCACATCGTTACTTCAAAAGATAATAACAAACCTTTATTTAAGTACTTTTTGTACCCATAGTGTATAAACGGTGAGATTTTTGATTCCTTGTACAAAGCCACTCTAATATCCGTTTCGCCGTTAGCACCGCCGTGCCTTATTCATCGTTGTGGTCGATATAACATCGTTACTTCAAAGATAATTACAAACTTTTTATTTCGTACTTTTTTTGTGCCCACAGAGTACTTAGTGGTGTGATTTTTGATACATTGTACAAGGCCATTATGGTCTCCGTTTTGCTTGCCGTTTGCGCCGGCGTGCCTTATTTATCGTTCTGGTCGATATCACATCAGTACTTCAAAGATTTTTTCATACTTTTTTTTTGTACCCATAGAGTACTTAACGGTGTGATTTTTGATTCTTTGTACAAGGCCATTCGGGTCTCCGTTTTGCTTGCCGTTTGCGCCGGCGTTCCTTAAATATCGTTCTGGTTGATATCACATCAGTACTTCAATGAGAATTACGAACATTTTTTTCATACTTATTTTTGTACCAATAGAGTACTGAACGGTGTGATTTTTGATTCCTTGTACAAAGCCATTCGGGTGTTCGTTTCTCTTGCTGTTTGCGCCGGCGTGCATTATTTATCGTTCTGGTCGATATCAAATCAGTACTTCAAAAAAAATTACGAACAATTTTTTCGTACTTTTTAATGTACCCATAGAGTACTTAATTGTGTGATTTTTGATTCCTTGTACAAGGCCATTCGTGTGTCGTTTAGCATAGCGTTTATGCCGATTTGTCTTATTTAACTTTAGTCGATATCACATCGATACTTCAAAGAAAATTACAAGCGTTTTTTAATTACTTTCTTTGTACCCACGATTACTAACGGTGTGATTTTTCATTCCTTGTACAAGGCCATTCCGTGTCCGTTTAGCATGCCGTTCTGATGATTTGTCTTATTTCACTATTTGGTCGATATCACATAGTTACTTCAAAGAAAATTACAAATGATTTTTTCCGTACTTTTTGTACCCACCGATTACTTAACGGTGTGATTTTTGATTCTTTGTACAAGGCCGTTCTAGTGTCCGTTTTCTTGCCATTTGCGCGAGCGTGCCTTATTTATCGTTCTAGTCGATATCACCTCAGTACTTCAAAGAAAATCACGAACTTTTTTCATACTTTTTTGTACCCACGGAGTACTTAACGGTGTGATTTTGGATTCCTTGTACAAGGCCATTCGGGTGTCCATTTTGCATGCCGTTTATGCCGATTTGTCTTATTTATCGTTGTGGTCGATATCTCATCGTTACTTCAAAGATAATTACAAACCTTTTTTTCGTACTTTTTTTGTACTCATAGAGTACTTAACGGTGTGATTTTTGATTCGTTGTACAAGGCCATTCTGATCTCCGTTTTGCTTTCCGTTTGCGCCGGCGTGCCTTATTTATCGTTCTTGTTGACATCACATCGTTACTTCAAAGATAATTACAAAACTTTTTTTTCGTACTTTTTTTGTACCCACCGATTACTTAACGGTGTGATTTTTGATTCCTTGTACAAAGCCATTCTGGTGTCCGTTTTGCGCCGCCTTGCCTTATTTATCTTTCTGGTCGATATCACATCAATATTTCAAAGAAAATTAGAATCTTTTTCGTACTTTTTTATACCCGCCGATTACTTAACGGTGTGATTTTGATTCCTTATGCGAGGTCATTCGGGTGTCCGTTTAGCATGCCGTTCTGTTGATTTGTCTTATTTGACATCTTTGGTCGATATCACATAGTAAATTCAAAGAAAATTACAAGCGATTTTTTCGTACTTTTTGTACCCAATGATTACTTAACGGTGTGATTTTTGATTCCTTGTACTAGGCCACTCAGGTGTCTATTTTGCATGCCGTTTGCACCGACGTGTCTTATTTAACTTTCTGGTCGACATCACATCGTTACTTCAAAGAAATTACAAACCTTTTTTTTCTTTCTTTTTTTTGTACACATAGTGTACTTAACGGTGTGATTTTTGATTCCTTGTACAAGGTCATTCTGGTCTCCGTTTTGCATGCCGTTTACGCCGCCGAGCCTTATTTATCGTTGTGGTCGATATCACATCAGTACTTCAAAGATAATTACCAACATTTTTTTGTACCCATAGAGTACTTAACGGTGTGATTTTTATTCTTTGTACAAGGCCATTACGGTCTCCGTTTTGCTTGTCGTTTTGCGCGGCGTGCCTTATTTATTGTTACAGTCGATATCACATCGATTACTTCAAAGAAAATTTTACAAACGCGGTTTTTCTTCGTACTTTTTGTACCCATAAAGTATTAACGGTGCTATTCGGATGTCCTTTTATTATGCCGTTTTAGCGATTTGTCTTATTTAACTTTACGGTCAATATCACATCGTTACTTCAAAGAAAATTTCAAACCATTTTCTTCGTACATTTTTGTACTCACAGAGTATAACGGTGTGATTTTTATTCTTTGTGCAAGGCTATTACGGTGTCCATTTTGCATGCCGTTTGCACCGGCGAGCCTTATTTATCATTTTGGTCGATATCACATCATTACTTCAAAGATAATTACAAACCTTTTTTTTCATAATTTTTTTATACATGTTACTTAACGGTGTGATTTTTGATTCCTTGTACAAGGCCATACGGGTGTCCGTTTCGCATGCCGTTTGCACCGACGTGTCTTATTTATCGTTCTGGTCGATATAACATCGGTACTTCGAAGAAAATCACAACCTTATTTTTCATATTTTTTCATACCCATAGATTACTTAACGGTGTGATTTTTGATTCCTTGTACAAGGCCATTCGGGTGTCCGTTTTGCATGCCGTTTGCACCGGCGTGCATTATTTATCGTTTTGGTCGATATCACGTAGTTACTTCAAAGATAATTACAAACACTTTTTTTTGTACTTTTTTATACACACCGATTACTTAACGGTGTGATTTTTGATTCATATACAAGGCCATTCGGTGTCCGTTTAGCATGCCGTTCGCCGATTTGCCTTATTTATCGTAGGTCGATATCACATCGTTACTTCATAGATAATTACAAACCTTATTTTCATACTTTTTTGTACACACAAAGTACTTAACGGTGTGATTTTTAAAACCTTGTACAAGGCCATTCTAGTGTCCGTTTGGCCTGCCGTTTGCACCGCTGTGCCTTACTTATCGTTGTGTTCGATATCACATCGTTACTTAAAAATAATTACAAACCTTTTTTTCGTACTTTTTTCGTACCCACCGATTACTTAACGGTGTGATTTTTGTTTCCTTATACTATGCCATTCGGGTGTCCGTTTCGCTTGCCGTTTACGCCGATTTGTCTGTTTTAACTTTACGAGTCGATATCAAACGCGTTTTCCTACTTTCTTTGTACCCACGATTACTTAACGGTGTGATTTTTGATTCCTTGTACAAGGCCATTCGGTGTCCGTTTTTAGCATGCCGTTTACGCTATTTGTCTTATTTAACTATCTCGTCGATATCACATAGTTACTTCAAAGAGAATTACAAACATTTTTTCGCACTTTTTTGGTACCCATCGATTACTTAACAGTGTGATTTTTGATTCCTTGTACAAGGCCTTTCTGGTCTCCGTTTTTATTGCCGTTTGCGCCGGCGTACCTTATTTATTGTTAAGTCGATATCACCTCGATTACTTCAAATAAAATCACAAACTTTTTCATACTTTTCGTTACCGACCAGTATTAACGGTGTGACTTTGGATTCCTTGTACAAGGCCATTCGGTGTCCGTTTTGAATGCCGTTTACGCCGATTTGTCTTATTTATCGTTGTGATCGATATCACATCCTACTTTTTTTGTACCCACAGAGTACTTAACGGTGTGATTTTTGATTCATTGTACAAGGCCATTCTGGTCTCCGTTTTGCTTGCCGTTTGCGCCTGCGTGCCTTATTTATCGTTCTGGTCGATAACACATCGTTACTTCAAAGATAATTACAAACCTATTTTATCGTACATTTTTTGTACCCACTGATTACTTAATGGTGTGATTTTTGATTCCTTATACAAGGCTATTTTGGTGTCCGTTTTGCGCCGGCATGCCTTATTTATCTTTACGGCGATATCACATCAGTATTACAAAGAAAATTACAATATTTTTTCATATTTTTATACCCACGATTACTTAATGGTGTGATTTTTGATTCCTTGTACAATGACATTCGGTTGTCCGTTATACATGCCTTTCACGCGATTTGTCTTATTTGACTTTACGAGTCGATATCACGAGTAAATTCAAAGAAAATTACAAGCGATTTTTAAATTACCTTTTTTGTACCCAATGATTACTTAACGGTGTGATTTTTAATTCCTTGTACAAGGCCATTCGGTGTCCGTTTGCATGCGATTTACACCGGCGTGTCTTATTTAACTTTACGTCGACATCACATCATTACTTCAAAGAAAATTACAAACCTTTTTTTTCGTACTTTTTTTGTACCCAAAGAGTACTTGGTGTGATTTTTGATTCCTTGTACAAGGTCATTCTGGTCTCCGTTTTGCATGTCGTTTACGCTGCCGTGCCTTATTTATCGTTGTGGTCATTATCACATCAGTACTTCAAAGATAATTACAAACCCATTTTTCATACTTTTTTGTACCCACAGAGTACTTAACGGTGTGATTTTTGATTCCTTGTACAAAGCCATTCTAGTGTCCGTTTGGTCTGCCGTTTGCACCGCCGTGCCTTATTTATCGTTGTGGTCGATATCACAATAGACTTCAAAGAAAATTACACACCTTTTTTTTGTACCCATAGAGTACTCAACGGTGTGAATTTGATTCTTTGTACAAGGCCATTCTGGTCTCCGTTTTGCTTGTCGTTTGCGCCGGGCGTGCCTTATTTATCGTTACGTGAAATCACATCGATTACTTCAAACAAATTACAAACATTTTTTTGTACTTTTTGTACCCATAAAGTATAACGGTGTGACTTTTGATTCCTTGTACAAGGACAATCGGGTGTCCTTTCGGCATGCCGTTTTAGCGATTTGTCTTATTTAACATTACAGTCGATATCACATAGTTACATCAAAGAAAATTACCAAACTTTTTCATACTTTTTGTAACCACTAAGTACTTAACGGTGTGATTTTGATTCCTTGTAAAAGGCCATTCGGTGTCCGTATTGCATGTCATTTGCACTGACATGTCTTATTTTACTTTTTGGTCAATATCACATCATTACTTCAAAGAATATTTCAAACCACTTTCTTCATACTTTTTTGTACCCACTGAGTACTTAACAGTTTGATTTTTGATTACTTGTACAAGGGCATTCTAGTGTCCGTTTTGCCTGCCGTTTGCACCGCCGTGTCTTATTTATCGTTGTGGTCGATATCACATCGTTACTTGAAAGATAATTACTAACATTTTTTTTTCGAACTTTTCTTGTTCCCACGAGTACTTAACGGTATGATTTTTGATTCATTGTACAAGGCCATTCGGGTGTCCGTTTCGCATGCCGTTTTGGCCGATTGGCCTTATTTATCGTTGTGGTCGATATCACATTTGTTACTTCAAAGATAATTACAAACCTTTTTTTCCGTACATTTTTTTGTATCCAGAGTATTTAACGGTGTGATTTTTGATACCTTGATTTTTGATTGCTTGTACAAGGCCATTCTGGTCTCCGTTTTGCTTTCCATTTGCACCACCGTGCCCTATTTATCGTTGTGGTCGATATCACATCGTTACTTTTAAGATAATTACAAACCTTTTTTCGTACTTTTTTTATACCCACCGATTACTTAACGGTGTGATTTTTGATTCCTTGTACAAGGCAATTCTGGTCTCCGTTTTGCTTGCCGTTTGCACAGGCGTTCCTTATTCATCGTTTTCTGGTCGATATCGCATCAGTACTTCAAAGAAAATTACAAACATTTTTTACATACTTTTTCTGTACCTATAGAGTACTTAACCATGTGATTTTTGATTCCTTGTACAAGGCCATTCTGGTGTCCGTTTCACATGCCGTTTACGCCGATTTGTCTTATTTAAGTTTCTGGTCGATATCACATAGTTACTTCAAAGAGAATTACAAATGTTTTTTTCGTACTTTTTTTGTACCCAATGATTACTTAACGGTGTTATTTTGGATTCCTTGTACATGGCCATTCGGGTGTCCGTTTCGCATGCCGTTTGCACCGGCGTGCCTTACTTATCGTTCTGGTCGATATGACACCGTTACTTCAAAGATAATTACTAACCTTTTTTCATACATTTTTTTATACCCACCGATTACTTAACGGTGTGATTTTTGATTCCCTGTACTAGGCCATTTGGGTGTCCGTTTCCCATGCTGTTTACGCCGATTGGCCTTATTTATCGTTGTAGTTGATATCACATCATTACTTCAAAGATATTTACAAACCTTTTTTTTGTACTTTTTTTGTACCCATAGAGTACTTAACGGTGTGATTTTTGATACATTGTACAAGGCCATTCGGGTCCCCGTTTTGCTTGCCGTTTGCACCGCCGTGCCTTATTTATCATTGTGGTCGATATCACATCGTTACTTCAAGGATAATTTACAAACCTTTTTTCATAATTTTTTATACCCACCGATTACTTAACGGTGTCATTTTTGATTCCATGTACAAGGCCATTCTAGACTCCGTTTTGCTTGCCGTTTGCACCTCTACGCCTTATTTATCTTCTGGTCGATGTCACATCAGTACTTCAAAGAAAATTATAAACGTTTTTTTTCCGTACGTTTTTTGTACTCTTTGTGATATCGCCCAAAAAGTTAAATAAGACACTACGGTGCAAACGGCAGGCAAAACCGACACTAGAATGGCCTTGTATAAAGAATCAAAAATCACACCGTTAAGTACTCGGTGGGTACAAAAAAAGTACGAAACAAAAGGTTTGTGATTTTCTTTGAAGTACAGATGTGATATCGACCACAACGATAAATAAGGCACGGCGTTGCAAACGGCATGCGAAACGGACACTAGAATGGCCTTGTACAAGGAATCAAAAATCACAGCGCTAAGTAATCGGTGGGTACAAAATAAGTACACAAAAATGGTTTGTAATTCTCTTTCAAGTAACTATGTGATATCCACCAGAAATTTAAATAAGGAAAATCAGCGTAAACGGCATACGAAACGGACACTGGAATGGCCTTGTACAAGGAATAAAAAATAACACCGTTAAGTAATCATTGGGTATAAAAAATTATGAAATAAAAGGTTTGTAATTTTCTTTGAAGTAACCATGTGATATCGACCAGAAAGTTAAATAAGACAAATCGTCGTAAACGGCTAGCAAAACGGACAGTAGAATGGCCTCGTACAAGGAATCAAAAATAACACCGTTAAGTACTCTATGGGTACAAAAAAGTATGAAAAAAGGTTTTTAATTATCTTTGAAGTAATGATGTGATATCGACCACAACGATAAATAAGACAAATTGGCGTAAACGGACACCCGAATGGCATTGTACAATGAATCAAAAATCACACCGTTAAGTAATTGGTGGGTATAAAAAAAAGTACAAAAAAAGTTTTGTAATTTTCTTTGAAGTACTGATGTGATATCGACCACAACGATAAATAAAGCACGGCGGTGCAAACGGCAGGCAAAACGGACACCCGAATGGCCTTGTACAAGGCATCAAAAATCACACCGTTAAGTACTCTATGGGTACAAAAAAAAGTACGAAAAAAATGTTTGTAATTCTATTTGAAGTAACTATGTGATATCGACCAGAAAGTTAAATAAGACAAATCGGCGTAAACGGCATGCCAAAAGGACACCCGAATGGCCTTGTACAAGGAATCAAAATCACACCGTTAGTAATAGGTGGGTACAAGAAAAGTACGAAAAAATACGTTTGTAATTCTCTTTCAAGTAACTGTTTGATATCGACCAGAACGATAAATAAGACATGTCGGTGCAAACGGCATGCGAAACAGACACCCGAATGGCCTTGTACAAGGAATCAAAAATCACACCGTTAAGTAATCAATGGATATAAAAAAAGTATGAAAAAAAGGGTTTGTAATTATCTTTGAAGTAACGATGTGATATCGACCAGAACGATAAATAAGGCCCGCCGGCGCAAACGGCAGGCAAAACGGACACCCGAATGGCCTTGTACAATGAATCAAAAATCACACCCTTAAGTAATCGGTGGGTGCAAAAAAAGTACAGGAAAAAAGGTTTGTAGTTGAAGTACTAATGTAATATCGACCAGAACGATAAATAAGTCACGCCGGCGCAAACGGCAAGCAAAACGGAGACCAAAATGGCCTTGTACAAGAAATCAATAATCACATCGTTAAGTAATCTATGGGTATGAAAAAAAAATACGAAAAAAAAGGTTTGTAATTTTCTTTAAAGTAAAGATGTGTTATCGACCAGAAAGTTAAATAAGACACGTCGGCGCAAAACGAATGCAAAACGGACAACCGAATGGCCTTGTGCAAGGAATTAAAGATCACACCGTTATGTACTCTATGGGTACAAAAAAAGTACAAAAAAAACATTTGAAATTCTATTGAAGTAACAATGTGATATCAACCAGAAAGTTAAATAAGACACGTCGGTGAAAACGGCATGTGAAACGGACACCCGAAAGGCCTTGAACAAGGAATCAAAAATCACACCGTTAAGTAATTGGTAGGTATAAAAAAAGTATGAAAAAAACTTTGGTATTTATCTTTAAAGTAACAATGTGATATCGACCAGAAAGTTAAATAAGACACGTCGGCGCAAACGGCATGCGAAACGCACACAAGAATGGCCATGTACAAGAAATCAAAAATCACACCGTAAAGTAATCGGTGGGTATAAAAAAAGTACGAACAAAAAGGTTTGTAATTATCTTTGAAGTAACGATGTGATATCGACCAGAACGATAAATAAGGCACGCCGGCGCAAACGGCATTCGAAACGGACACCCGAATGGCCTTGTACAAGGTATCAAAAATCACACCGTTAAGTACTCTGTGGGTTCAAAAAAGTATGAAAAAAGGTTTGTACTCGGTGGGTACAAAAAAAGTCCAAAATTTTTTTTTGTAATTTTCTTTGAAGTAACTATGTGATATCGACCACAACGATAAATAAGGCACGGCGGTGCAAACGGACACCCAAATGGCCTTGTACAAGGAATCAAAAATCACACCGTTAAGTAATCGGTGGGTACAAAAAAAGTACGGAAAAAAATGTTTGTAATTTTTTTTTCAAGTAACGATGTGATATCGACCAGAAAGTTAAATAAGACACGTCGGTGCAAACGATATGCAAAACGGACACACGAATGACCTTGTACAAGGAATAAAAAATCACACCATTAAGTAATCTATGTGTATGAAAAAAGTACGAAAAAAAATGTTTGCAATTCTCTTTGAAGTACCGATGTGATATCGACCACAACGAAAAATAAGGCACGGCGGTGCAAACGGCAGGCAAAACGGACACTAGAATGGCCTTGTAAAAGAAATCCAAAATCACACCGTTAAGTACTCGGTGGGTACAAACAAAGTAAGAAATTTTGTTTTTGTAATTTTCATTGAAGTACTGATGTGTGTTCGATAAAACTAGTTTTAAATTTATTTTATCGGAACACCCCAAGTATAAGGTTCGTAGTATAGGGTGTTACCGAGTCGTCCTAAGGGAATCGTATAATTGCCGGATTACAGTATAGTCGTTATAAATAATGTCACGAAAATTTAAATTAAACTATTGTTGAAACTAAATATAAAAACGATGAATATTGACTAAAAACAGCAAGAAACAGAATATTTCGACGATGGACGGCCGTTCACTAAATGTGGACGGGCGTCTGATAGCGTTCTGGGAAAGAAATATGCAGAAAAACAACAGGTAAAAACTAGAATCTTTAAAATAACTAAACGTAGCAATAAAAGTTGATAACGAACGATTTGATTTTATCAAAGAATTAAAAGAACAGTAGAACAACTAGAATCAACCACACAACAATCACACAACCATTTTATGATCAGAATACGATTTTACTGGTATGATCAATCTCAAAATCGATTAAACTCCTTTAACTCAATTTCTAGGATTTTGTTTTCTTTTCCAAGCAAAACAATTTGACATACATCACAAGATCATCAATTTGTTCCCAAATTACATAACCCAATTAACAACAAATGATTCCTCAAGATATTATTAATTGTATCGATCGAAAAGGTTGTATTGTTGAATTATATTTCCATATAAATTCAAATCAACATGCGGTTTCATTGATATTCCTATCTAACAAAACACTTAACAATCAATCCAAATACCAATCGATAAATAAAATACAATATTCGAATTCATAAATAAAGATAACCTAACAATTCGTGGTTGTGGTGATGTTGATGTGATATCCTCCACTATTCTACATTATATGCTTAGCCTTGCATCCTTGTGATGATCAAGACACGGTTGAAGGAAAGAAACTCATCTGTGAATATCACGGTGCTTAGGGTTTTGGTGCGGCTCTTTGTGAATTATCTCTTTTAGGGTTGGGATATCGCATGTATTTATAGAAAGCGGGCGGCTAGGGTTAAGTCGGCACCCCGGACGCCCGTCCACCCTCTTGGGCGCCCGTCCGGTCTTCACAAATTTCATCGAGTCGGGCCGAGTCTTCGTGGACGTCCGTCCTTCTTTATTTTAGACGCTCGTCCATCGAAATCCTCACAACTCTGAATCAAATTTCCTCTCTGGGGCGGCGCTCGTCCGAGATTTCAACGCTTGATCCACCACGGGCGCTTGATCTAGGGATTCAGACGTTCGTCCAGGCTTGAGTGAGCAACAAACGCACGTCCAATCTTCACAAACGTCCGTCCAGAGCACGATTAAACACTTCAAATCATCTTTTTCCAATCGCATTTAACACCTGCAAGTCATTGAAAGCACACCAAAGTGTAACACAACTCAAACCAACATAAAATCATCATTTTAAGCACGTAATTGGCACGTTTTACACTTTTTATAACTTTAAAACCATTTCTTCAATTTATTCATTTAATACGTAATTTTCTATAAAAATTACTAAAACACGGGGATTATTGTTATGAAATATTGCAATATAAATCATAAAATTCACCGAGAACAACTCCCCCACACTTAGCTTTTTGTTCGTCCCGAACAAAACAATCAAAAGCAGCTCACTTTGTACATGTAATCCACATAGGCTCTCGACTCACGTAACCAAAGATACGACAATGATAGCAATTAATACCACCATAGAGATAGATTCTGTGTGTGTGTGAAAAGCCCTTTTCAATCTCCACCATTCTTTCGCACAAAAATCCTTTCAAACAATCCTAATGACTTTCCTAGGTATAGCGGTAACCGTTTCACACAAAGTCTTCCCGTGCACTTATTAGGATAATCCCTAATGCATATCATTCGATTTATCTTTGGGATAGTCGAGAGATAACTACGGTTCCTACCAACTTTACTAACTTTCCACATCGCCATTTGCTAATTTTCTTTTAAAGTTCACTTAATACCACATGTATAGCATATGCCCTCATTCCCGACAATAGGATGTTTAAATGATAACACCCTAGTGGACTACTATCATAAAGCGACCCGGGAGCTATTGAACCTCATAGTGGTATAGGACATTTCGTGATAATGCCCTACCGCACTCAAATCATCGGCAGCTACATCCGACATATACATATATTATTCATATTATTCATCTTAGATTGGTATTCAAACCTTAAGGTATATCCCTCCTATCACATTCAAACCTTCAGATATTCATAGTACACGTTCAGAATTTAGGTGTTACGTTTACTGTTACTATTAAGCACAAGTCTCTCTAGAATAAACCACTAGGATCGTGAATGGATAAAGTTTAAGGAAACTTCGCTTCAATTTCAAAGGCTTGCATGAATATGAAATGAATACTATCTCGTATCAGTAAAAACATGCTATAACTATCTCACAGAAGTTACAGACAATCATCGTCAAGAAACTACAACTAACGAGCCTTTTTGTTTCAATCATATGCTCGTAACTCACAAAAAAAATTTAAATTTGGCATGAAATCCACATTTACTCATTTTCCAATAAATATAACATGAACACATGTAGACACCCCCCACACTTAAATCACATTATGTCCTCAGAATGTGCAAATGAAAGAAAAGAATACTTAGCTGGTTGCAAAGTGGTTGTCGGCTGGAACATTAATGTACCGCTGCAACTCGTATCAAGAACAGACAACACTGAAGGAATTGCTGGCAAAAACCGCTCAAAAGTATCTGCAACACTCGACATAGCGTATAATCTCGGGGGGGCAAGGGGTATATGAGTAAACATAGAACCATGAAACAAGGCAAGTGGTGAAAGTAGGTAACGGGACAACCACCACACAACAAGTTTTATTAAAACTAAGTAAGGAAATAAAATACTTGAAAGGATATCTAAGATGCCTCCTAGTAGCACTTCTTTTATGTCAGTAGCTTGACAGAGTCAGCAAAGTCAACCCGGATCGGGCCACTTTGGTTTGATCTGGGCTACTCCTTCATCAGAGTCAGAGTGGAGCGCATCGGTGTGGTCACAGCAACAACAAGTCAAGTCTTGGATCGAGTCCTGGAACTTAGCCATCCAGGCGAAAGCCAGATTTTCTTCTTCGTGTTGTTGCTTAATTGTGGCACTGGCATACTGATAGGTGCAGGATTCATGGTAGAAGCATCTTTAAGGTTAAGGGCAATAATGTCATCATCCGAAGTAAAAAAGTCGGATGGGATCTCATCACAAATCGACACACATCAGTCATGTCAACCAACTTTTGAAAGTATAGGACTTGGTGCTTCATAAGGCTGTCGAAATACTTTTTCAATCTATGACCATTCACTTTAAAAGGTTGACCGCTGTACCTTTCAAGGAAATTGCTCCACCGGATGAACCCGACAATTTCAAAGGGTCGGACCATCTGGACTTAAGCTTGCCGAAGAAGCGGATGTAATCTGGTGTTGTAAAGCAAAGCCATCTCTCTACCTTGAAATCTCTATCTTTTATCTTTGCATCGTGGGCGCCTTCGTTCTCTCCTTGCTCGGCTTGGCGTTCGTAGGCCCCGAGTGCGAATTCATCGAGCTCATGTGTAGTTGCGATAATCTTTTCTCCCCACGAGTTGGCTATCGAAGTTTAAGAATTTAATAGCCCGATGAAGCTCATTGCTCCACTCTCGGCCCGGTAGATGGCAAGCCTTGCCATAAACCATTTGAAAAGGTGACGTACCCATAGGGGTCTTGAGCGCAGATCGATAAGCCCAAAGTCGTCATCCAACTTGGACTCGAGTTGGATCTATTTGAATTTACCGTTTTTTCCAAAATCCGCTTTAGACTTCTGTTGCTCACCTCGACTTGGCCACTGGTTTGGGGGTGGTATGGTGTACCAATTCTATGCTTGACACGATATCTCTCAAGAATTTTATCCAGTGGTGCATTACAGAAATGCGAACCTTCATCATTGATAAGGGCTCTAGGACAGCCAAATCTAGTAAAGATATTCTTTTGCAAGAATTTCTTTACAACTTTGTGATCATTGGTTTGGGTGGGTATGGCCTCTACCCACTTGGAAACATAATCCACACAGACCAGAATATATTTGTTAGAGCATGATGATGGGAACGGTCCCATAAAATCAATGCCCCAGACGTCAAAAACTTCACATTCCAAGATAGGCCTCAAAGGCATCTGCATCCTATTACTGAGTCTCCCTAATCTTTGGTATCATCACAGCCTTTGCAAAAGGCTTCAGCATCTTTAAACAAAGTAGGCCAGTAAAAACCAGCTTGAAGGATTTTTGTGACTGTCTTAGGTGCTCCGTAGTGTCCACCAGCGGGACCACTATGACATTGCTCCAGAATATCCAATTGTTCATGCTCCGGAACGCACCTTCTAAGCAACCCGTCCTTGCAGACTTTAAACAGATATGGATCCTCCTTAGGGATTTCGCCACCCTCGTTCACTAGGCGAGATAAGTGGTCAGCTACAGCATTATCACTACCCTTCTTGTCCTTAATTTCAAGGTCAAATTCCTGTAGTATCAGAATCCATCTGAGTAACCTTGGTTTAGCGTCTACTTTTCCTATAAGGTAGTGTAGTGCTGCGTGATCTGTCCAGACCACAACTTGAGACCCGAGAAGGTAACTTCTAAATTTATCCATAGCAAAAACGACATCTAGGAACTCTTTCTCCGTAGTAGTGTAGTTACACTGAGCTGGGTTTAAAGTTCGGCTCACATAGTAGATCGGCCTGAACTTTTTGTCAATTCTCTGCCCTAGAACTGCGCCCACTGCATAGTTAGAGGCATCGCACATTAATTCAAAAGGTTTAGTCCAGTCGGGCGCGATTAAATGGGGGCACTGGTTAGCTTATCCCTTAAGCTATTAAAAGCTTTCTTACACCCATCATCAAACAAGAACTCCACTTCCTCTTTCAGCAGGTTGGATAACGGCTTTGCTATCGTCGAAAAATCTTTAATGAAACGCCGATAGAAGCCCACATGTCCCAGAAATCCTCGTACCTCCTTCACTGTCTTCGGGTACGACATTCGCTCAATGGCTTCTACTTTAGCCTTATCCACCTGAATACCATCACTGGACACCTTGTGTCCCAAAACAATCCCTTCTTCGACTAGAAAATGGCACTTATCCCAGTTAAGCACCAGATTTTTCTCAACACAACGTTGGAGCACCATATCTAGATTCTTTAAGATTTCATCAAAGCTGTCGCCATAGACTGAGAAGTCATCCATGAAGACCTCCATGCATTGCTCCACAAGTCCATCAAAAATGGCTAACATGCACCGTTGAAAAGTTGCGGGTGCATTGCACAAGCCGAATGGCATTCTGCGAAAAGCAAAAGTGCCAGATGGACACGTAAACGTGGTCTTCTCTTGGTCATTAGGGTCAATGGCTATCTGGAAGTAGCCAGAATAGCCATCAAGGAAACTATAGTACTTGTGACCACTTAGTCTTTCGAGAAGCTGGTCAATGAAGGGTAAGGGGAAGTGATCTTTGGCAGTAACCTCATTAAGTCTACGATAATCTATGCAGACTCTATAGCTTGTCACGGGCGTAAAGCTACTTCTTCTCCTTTTCGTTTTTTCCATTGTAATTCCCCTTCTTTTTGGCACAACTTGAGTGGGGACCCACTCACTATCGGCTATGGCATAAATAATTCCCATGTCAAGACATTTGATGATCTCCTTTTTGACAACCTCCTGCATGTGCGGATTTAGCCTCCTTTGAGGTTGTCTGACCTTTTTCGCTCCTTCCTCCGTTCAAATCTTATGCATGCACACGTCTGGGCTGATTCCTCTGATATCGCCCACCTGCCATCCGAACGCGAGGATATGTTTCTCAAGCACTTTGATTAATTCTGCTTCTTGCTCCGGCTCGAGTTTAGACGAGATGATCAAGGGCAACTTATCACCGTCTTTAAGGAAGATGTATTTTAGGTGCTGCGGAAGTGGTTTCAACTCTAAGTCAGCAGGTGGTTGCTCGATACTAGATTTTAAGGGACCACCTTTTTCCTTGTGAGCTTGGACCGGTTGACTGAAAAACACCTCATCTTCCTGAGGTGTAACCCCAGAAAGGTATTGAATGACATCATCTAGAGGAATCTTCACCATCGACTTCCGTTTTTTCTTTCTTATGCTTAACCATCTTCTTAAGTTCTTCTTCTTCAAGCTCTTCTGCAAGCTGCTCCCAATCATCCAACTCCCAATTGGTAGTTTCTCTCCAGAAATCTATTTCGTCCCAACTACCCATTAAAACTTCCTCCTCTGCAAGGTTAAAGTGCTGCTTTGGTTGAGCTCCTTCAAATCATTCTTTGCTCATCCTGGAATGTCCCATTTTCCGTTCACTCATAGGCTCAGATATCGCAAGTTGTTGAGACAACTCTACGGCCCGTGAGCAGTTATTTCTTCGCTTAAGTGAATTATAACATCCAGGGCTCCTATCTCCGTGAGCTCTTCATCGAGGTCGGATTCATCTCCATAGATTGCTTCAATGAATGAAATCTCACAGGTTGGGGCTTCCGCGAGAACTTTTTCCTTGCTCGAGGGTAACGGAAGTGTCCTCTACTCTCAGTGATTTGGCGGTTTGAAGTCAATGGTGGAGGCGAAAGTGTTTAAGAAAGGCCGGCCCAGAATCAGGGGCATCTCCTTGTCAGACTGGTAATCCAGTATGACCCAGTCAGTTGGAAAAACTAAATGTTTAACATGGATAAGGAAGTTGTTAACACAACCAGCTGCTAAACGGCTAGATCGGTCCACCAACTGAAGAGAGACGGGGCGCTCCCTTAGCCTTTTGTCCAACCCGAGACTCTTGTAGACATTTAATGGAATCACATTGAAAGAGGCCCCTGAGTCGCATAAGACATTGTGGAACGTGTGGCCTTCAATCATGCAAGAGATTGAAGGTCGTCCGGGGTCACCTCGCTTGATTGCAACGCTCTGTGAAACCGTTGAACATTCTTCTCTTAGCACCTCTTCTGCCATTCCATTTAGCTTCTTCTTACTTCCACAGGCATCCTTAAGATACTTAAAGCATTTAGGCATCTCAGTTAATACCTCAGCAAGTGGCATAGTCACCATAGTATCTCTAAGCATCTTTCTCACTCCGTCATACTGTTTGTCAGAGTTCAAGATATTCTCTCTTTTCTTTGCTGGATAAGGAAGGGTTTTCGAATGATTGATTATAATTTGACTTTTAATGGCTTCGTCCTCCTTATCCTTCCATCTGACAAACTTCTCGGTTTTCTTTTTAGTCAGGGGTTCAGCTACCTGACTTCTCTTCTCAGCATCCTCATCACTATCCCCCGAAGAATCATCATCATTCAGCTCTTCCTTACTGTTGCTTTCTTTGGCATTTATCTCCTGTCTACCCCCTCCTGAACTCATGGAGTTAGGAGGGGCTACTCGTTTCCCGATAACTTTTCGGGTCCAGCTTTCTTACCGCTTCTGAGGTGACTGCATTCAACTCCTCCTCTTGTCCATAATCCCATTGCGGTGTGATGGCATTACAAGCACTGACATCTGCCTTAGGGTTTTTATCTGTATAACTAGGCAGTCTTCCTTGAGGTCTGCTCGCTTGTTGATCAGCCATCTGACCAATCTGTCTCTCCATCGTTTTTTGACCGGTGGCTAGTGTTTTCACCATGTCTACTAGCTCATCAAATTTCTTCTGAGAGACATAGGTGGGCTGTTGATTTTGCGTTTGAGCCCAGTTACCTTGGGGTCTTTGGTTATTGGATGCACCAGGTGGTGTATAATAACTATTTCACGGGTTTCCCAAATAGTTACGGTTTTGAGCGTGGCTCGATTGACCAGAATTTTGACTGAAGCCTCTGAAATGTTGATTCTGGTTCTCCATGGCATGCACTTCCTCATTCATCATATTCCCGGCCTGCATGCCCAAGTGAATCACATCTGGTGGCCCTTCTTGCTGCTTCATTTGTAGGTTGGCTAGTTGCTTGTTCATTATTTCCATTTGAGCAACTAGCATTTTTTTGTCTCCGAGTTACTTGCAGCAGCCTCCTTTTTGCTTCCACTAACATGGGTCTTCTTCTGAGTGGCCCACATGTTATTCTTAGCTATTGTTTCTGCTACCCTGTAGGCAGCATCATCTCCTCCCCTTAAAAACGATCCATGAGCTGTGGAATCTAGGTAATCTCTATTGGGTTGAGTAACACCCTGATAGAATAATTCCAGAAGTTCATGTCGATTGTATCCATGGTTAGGGCATTTCCTCATTAACAAATTCAACCTCTCCCAGGCCTTTCCCACACTCTCTCCTTCAAATTGCTCGAAAGTAGCTATATCTCGTTTACGGTCCATTATCGTTCCAGGTGAAACGAATTTCAGAGCAAAGGCTCTTTTAACATCAGCCCAGTTATGAAGAGAGTGATGGGGTAAGGACTTAAACCATCGATTTGCTTCATCTTTCAAGGCAAACGGGAAAAGTTTCAATTTAACAACCACGAAGGAACGCCAGGGTAGTGACCTGCTTCACATATTTGCACAAAAGTAGACAAGAAGTCATGTGGGTCTTCTGGAGCAGTGCAATGGAATGAACTATTTTGGACCATTCCCACAACTCCATTCTTTAAATCAAAATGCATTCCTCCCATCTCCGGAGGCCGAATTGGTCTATGCCCTTCCAAGAAGTCTTGATCAAGATATGGCGCATAAGGGTCTTCTTTGCAGACAACAATACCTACAACCGCTGAAATTCTTTGTTGAACATTCTGATTTACTGGTGGATGTGCAACTGGTGCATGAGGTTGTTGTTGTTGCATTTGCTGGTTTATCCAGGCTTGCTGCTGTTGCTGGTTCTGCAACATTTGCATCAGAATTATGTTTAATTGAGCGGGATCCATGCCAGGAGGATTTTGGTTATTATTATCTTGGTCCCCCTGTTCGTTATCGCTAGAACAGTGTTCGCTCATGTTATCAGGATTTGGGAAAAGTCTTCTCTTGACAATGTCCCGTTCGAGTTCGGGGCGAAGATAATAACGGTCCTTTTTTGCTCCTGGTTTGCATAAACCAGGGGAGCAAAACAGAAAAGTCAACACTGACAATAGGTCAGGTTGACGAAAGAGTTTTAACCTTGTAAGCAAGGGTTAAGAGAGGGAAAGAAAAGGAAAGAACAGACTAGAATGAATTAAAATAAAATAGAATAAGAAAGAGGAGGTAGACGGGCGTCCGAGGTCTTGGACGGACGTCCTCCTGAAGAGATAACCGGACGGGCGTTTGATACTCCAGACGCTCGTCTGATTTGCTAAACTAATGCAGGATACAAAATTTTAGAATGGACGCCCGTTCAGAAGACAATTTGGGGGGGCAGACGGGCGTTCAAATGCTGGACGCCCGTTCAGGAAGTTTCTTTTTATTTTTATTATTTTTTTTTAATTTAGAAAAGATATAGAAACAGAAACAGGAAAAAGAAACCTACTTACGAAAAACTTAAAACAGGAAAAACACTAAGACGGTGAAAAAAACGTGTTGAAATCTTCTGAGCCCAAAATGGAAGGGAAAACAGTAGATTTTGACCTCGAAAACGGTGTTGAACTATGTTCACCACGTCGTCGGCGTCGGAACTAGCTTTCCGAATTGGGGTCCTGCGTGCCAAACGGACACTCGAGCCGAAAGTTATGGCCAAAATACTGCCGACACAGAAAACTGTACTACGAAGAATCCGACAACCGTTACCGATTCCCCGGCAACGGCGCCAAAAACTTGTTCGATAAAACTAGTTTTAAATCGGAACACCCCAAGTATAAAGTTCGTAGTATAGGGTGTTACCGAGTCGTCCTAAGGGAATCGTATAATTGCCGGATTACAGTATAGTTCTTATAAATAATGTCACGAAAATTTAAATTAAACTATTGTTGAAACTAAATATAAAAACGATGAATAGTGACTAAAAACAACAAGAAACAGAATATTTCGACGATGGACGGCCGTTCACTGAATGTGGACGGGCGTCTGATAGCGTTCTGGGAAAGAAATATGCAGAAAAACAACAGGTAAAAACTAGAATCTTTAAACTAACTAAACGTAGCAATAAAAGTTGATAACGAACGATTTGATTTATCAAAGAATTAAAAGAACAGTAGAACAACTAGAATCAACCACACAACAATCACAATCACACAACCATTTTATGATCAGAATACGATTTTACTGGTATGATCAATCTCAAAATCGATTAAACTCCTTTAACTCAATTTCTAGGATTTTGTTTTCTTTTCCAAGCAAAACAATTTGACATACATCACAAGATCATCAATTTGTTCCCAAATTACATAACCCAATTAACAACAAATGATTCCTCAAGATATTATTAATTGTATCGATCGAAAAGGTTGTATTGTTGAATTATATTTCCATATAAATTCAAATCAACATGCGGTTTCATTGATATTCCTATCTAACAAAACACTTAACAATCAATCCAAATACCAATCGATAAATAAAATACAATATTCGAATTCATAAATAAAGATAACCTAACAATTCGTGGTTGTGGTGATGTTGATGTGATATCCTCCAGCTATTCTACCGCTATATGCTTAGCCTTGCATCCTTGTGATGATCCAAGACACGGTTGAAGGAAAGAAACTCATCTGTGAATATACGGCTGCTTAGGGTTTTGGTGCGGCTGCTGTGAATTATCTCTTTTAGGGTTGGGATATCGCATGTATTTATAGGAAACTAAGGCGGCTAGGGTTAAGTCGGCACCCGGACGCCCGTCCACCCTCTTGGACGCCCGTCCAGTCTTCACAAATTTCATCGAGTCGGGCCGAGTCTTCGTGGACGTCCGTCCTTCTTTATTTTAGACGCTCGTCCATCGAAATCCTCACAACTTTGAATCAAATTTCCTCTCCTGGACGCTCGTCCAGGATTTCAAACGCCCGTCCACCCTGGACGCCAGTCTAGGGATTCAGACGTTCGTCCAGGCTTGAGTGAGCAACAAACGCACGTCCAATCTTCACAAACGTCCGTCCAGAGCACGATTAAACACTTCAAATCATCTTTTTCCAGTCGCATTTAACACCTGCAAGTCATTGAAAGCACACCAAAGTGTAACACAACTCAAACCAACATAAAATCATCATTTTAAGCACGTAATTGGCACGTTTTACACTTTTTATAACTTTAAAACCATTTCTTCAATTTATTCATTTAATACGCAATTTTCTATAAAAATTACTAAAACACGGGGATTATTGTTATGAAATATTGCAATATAAATCATAAAATTCACCGAGAACAATGTGATATCGACCAGAACGATAAATAAGGCACACCCGAATGGCCTTGTACAAGGGTTCAAAAATCACACCGTTAAGAAATCTATGGGTATGAAAAAAATACGAAAATAAAGGTTTGTAATTATCTTTGACGTAACGATGTGATATCGACCACAACGATAAATAAGGCACGGCGGTGCAAACAGCAGGCAAAACGGACACTAGAATGGCCTTGTACAAAGAATCAAAAATCACACCGTTAAGTACTCTATGGGTACAAAAAAGTATAAAAAAAGGTTTGTAATTATCTTTGAAGTAACGATTTGATATCGACCAGAACGTTAAAAAAGGCACGCCGGCATAAACGGCATGTGAAACGGACACCCGAATGGCCTTGTACAAGGAATCAAAAATAAAACCGTTAAGTAATCGGTGGGTATAAAAAATACGAAAAAAAAGTTTGTAATTTTCTTTGAAGTACTGATGTGATATCAACTAGAACGATAAATAAGACAAATTGGCATAAACGGCAAGGAATCAAAAATCAAACCGTTAAGTACTCTTTAGGTACAAAAAAAAGTACGAAAAAGGACGTTTGTAATTTTCTTTGAAGTACTGATGTGATATCGACCAGAACGATAAATTACGTATGCCGGCGCAAATGTCAAGCAAAAGGGAGACAAGAATGGCCATGTACAAGGCATCAAAATCACACTGTTAAGTACTCTGTGGGTACAAAAAAAAGTATGAAAAAAAAGGTTTGTAATTATCTTTGAAGTAACGATGTGATCGACCAAACCGATAAAGATGGCACGGCGGTGCAAATGGCATGCGAAACGGACACTAGAAATGGCCTTGTACAAGGAATCAAAATTCACACCGTTAAGTACACTATAGGTACAAAAAAAGTACGAAAAAAAACATTTTTATTTTCTTTGATGTACTGATGTGATATCAACCAGAACGATAAATAAGGCATGCCGGCGCAAACGGCAAGCAAAACGGAAACCATAATGGCCTTGTACAAGGTATCAAAAATCACAACTTTAAGTACTCTGTGGGTACAAAAAGAGTACGAAAAAAATGTTTGTAATTATCTTTCAAGTAACGATGTGATATCGATCACAATGATAAATAAGGCACGGCGGTGCAAAGCATGCGAAACGGACACTATAATGGCCTTTTACAAGGAATCAAAAATCACACCGTTAAGAAATCTATGGGTACAAAAAAAAGTACGAAAAAAACGTTTGTAATTCTCTTTGAAGTAACTATGTGATATCGACCAGAAAGTTAAATTAGACAAATCAGCGTAAACAGAAAGCGAAACGGAGAACAGAATGGCCATGTACAAGGTATCAAAAATCACACCGTTAAGTACTCTGTGGGTATAAAAAATGTACAAGAAAAAGTTTATAATTATCTTTGAAGTAAAGATGTGATATCGAACACAACGATAAATAAGGCATGGCGGTGCAAACGGCAGGCGAAACGGACAACCGAATGGCCTTGTACAAAGAATCAAAAATCACACCGTTAAGTAATCGGTGGGTACAAAAAAGTACGGAAAAAAAGTGTGTAATTTTCTTTGAAGTACTGATGTGATATCGACCAGAATGCTAAATAAGGCACGCCGGTGATAACGGCATGCAAAACGGACACCCGAATGGCCTTGTACAGGGAATCAAAAATCACACCGTTAAGTATATATAGGTATGAAAAAAGTACGTAAAATAAGTTGTGATTTTCTTCGACGTTACGATGTGATATCTACCAGAACGTTAAATAAGTCACGGCGGCGTAAACAGCATGCGAAACGGACACCCGAATGGCCTTGTACAAGGAATCAAAAATCACACAGTTAAGTAATCGGTAGGTACAAAAAAAAGTACGAAAAAAAAGTTGGTAATTTTCTTTGAAGTACTGATGTGATATAGACCAGAAAGTTAAATAAGATAAATCGGCATAAACGGCAAGCGAAATAGACACTAGAATGGCCTTGTACAAGGAATCCAAAATCACACCGTTAAGTAATCATTGGGTATAAAAAGAGTACGAAAAAAAGCTTTGTAATTATCTTAGAAGTAACGATGTGATATCAACCACAACGATAAATAAGGCACTGCGGTGTAAACGGCATGCGAAACGGACACCCGAATGGCCTTGTTCAAGGAATCAAAAATCACACCGTTAAGTACTCAATGGGTGAAAAAAGTACGAAAAAGGTTTGTAATTATCTTTGAAGTAACGATGTGATATCGACCACAATGATAAATAAGGCACGGCGGTGCAAATGGCAGGCGAAACGGACACCCGAATGGCCTTGTACAAGGAATCAAAAATCACACCGTTAAGTAATCGTTGGGTAAAAAAATTACAAGAAAAAAGGTTTTTAATTTTCTTTGAAGTAACGATGTGTTATCGACCAGAAAGTTAAATAAGACACGTCGGAGCAAACGCATGCAAAACGGGCAACCGAATGTCCTTGTACAAGGAATCATAAATCACACCGTTATGTACTCTATGGGTACAAAAAAAGTACAAAAAAAAAACGTTTGTAATTTTCTTTGATGTAACAATGTGATATCGACCAGAAAGTTAAATAAGACACGTCGGCGCAAACGGCATGCGAAATGGACACCCGAATGGCCTTGTACATGGAATCAAAAATCACACCGTTAAGTACTCTATGGGTACAAAAAAAGTATGAAAAAAAATTTCGTAATTTTCCTTGAAGTAATAATGTTATATTGACCATAACGATAAATAAGGCACGCCGGCCAAACGTCATGCAAAATGGATACCCGATTGGCCTTGTACAAGGAATCAAAAATCACACCGTTATGTACTCTATGGGTATAAAAAAGTATGAAAAATAAGGTTTGTAATTATCTTTGACATAACGATGTGATATCGACCACAACGATAAATAAGCCAAGACGGTGCAAACGGCAGGCGACAAAGACACTAGAATGGCTTTGTACATGGAATCAAAAATCAAACCGTTATGTACTCTATGGGTATGAAAAAAGTACGAAAAAAATGGTTTGTAATTTTCTGTGAAGTAACGATGTGATATCGACCAGAAAGTTAAATAAGACACGTCGGCGCAAACGGCATGCAAAACGGTCCCCCGAATGCCCTTGTACAAGGAATATAAAATCACACCGTTAAGTAATCTATGGGTATGAAAAAAGTACGAAAAATAAGGCTGCGATTTTCTTCGATGTAACGATGTGATATCGACCAGAACGTTGAATAAGGCACGGCGGCGCAAACGGCATGCGAAACGGACACCCATATGGCCATGTACAAGGAATCAAAAATCACACCGTTAAGTAATCTATGGATATGAAAAAAAGTATGAAAAAAAGATTTGTAATTATCTTTGACGTACCGATGTGATATCGACCACAACGATAAATTAGGCACGGCGGTGCGAACGGAAGGCGACAAAGACACTAGAATGGCCTTGTACAATGAATCAAAAATCACACCGTTATGTACTCTATGGGTTTGAAAAAAGTACGAAAAAAATGGTTTGTAATTTTCTATGAAGTAATGATGTGATATCGACCAGAAAGTTAAATAAGACACGTCGGCGCAAACGGTATTCGAAACGGACACCCGAATGGCCTTGTACAATGAATCAAAAATCACACCTTTAAGTAACCTGTGTATGAAAAAAGTACGAAAAATAAGGTTTGTAATTATCCTTGACGTAACGATGTGATATCGACGACAACGATAAATAAGTCAAGGCGGTGCAAACGGCAGGCGACAAAGACACTAGAATGGCCTTGTACAAGGAATCAAAAATCACACCGTTATGTACTCTACGGGTATGAAAAAAGTATGAAAAAAATGGTTTGCAATTTTCGTGAAGTAATGATGTGATATCAACTAGAAAGTTAAATAAGACACGTCGGCGCAAACGGCATGCAAAACGGACCCCCGAATGGCCTTGTACAAGGAATAAAAAATCACACCGTTAAGTAATCTATGGGTATGAAAAAAGTACGAAAAATAAGGTTGTGATTTTCTTCAAAGTAACGATGTGATATCAAGAACGTTGAATAAGGCACGGCGGCGCAAACGGCATGCGAAATGGACAACAGAATGGCCTTGTACAAAGAATCAAATATCACACCATTAAGTAATCGGTGGGTACAAAAAAAGTACGAAAAAAAAAGGTTTGTAATTTTCACCACTTTATTTCCTAGTGGGCCTAATTTGACTCTAATAAGCCCAAATGGATTTTATTTGCTAAAAATAAAGACTTAACCCAATATACTAACATATAGGCAACTCCCCTAATGGGCTTTTGGCCTTTTGCTACTAAAAACATCATAAAAGAATAGAAATAAATTAAATCAAGCCCAATAGGCCCAATATACCTAATTGGACATAAAACTGGCGCATTGGACTCTGTCTTCGACTGATCTTCTTGCGTCTTGGTTAAATGGTGCGTCCTCGTTCTTCTTGAATTGGATCACATCATTCTCTCCCTCTTCAAAAAGATCTGTCCTCGGATCTAAGCCCAATGGTTGTGAAGGGACCGTCAAAATTGGACCTTCCGGGTCACATCATTCCCTCTCCCCTCGAAAGGATTCGTCCTCAAATCCACCTACATCAAATAACAATCTCTGCCCAACATATGCGAGTATGCTCACATAGTGAATAGCAACCACGAAAAATAAAGAGGTGAACAATTCATTCATCATCCTCTTGTAAAATGGAACGAGTGAAACATAAAAATCAGCAATAATAAAATCTAAAGGATTACAATGCCATAAAAATGGATCATGATACATATATGTGGCTTGCACCTCATTTACTTGAACAATTGACCTGGCTGAAGTGACTTCCTTTTCAACCTTAGCAACAAAAGGAATTGGCTCCACGTTAATCTGAACCAACTCATCACAAGTATCATGCACATGCACATGCAAAGATAAATCAAGAACCTTGGCTGTTGTATCATGGACCTCCTCAAGATCAACAGCACTCCCAACATGACCATCAACGAAGGCCTCATCAACGGGAACTATCTCATCCACAACAATTGCTGCATCACCGGTAACAACTTCGGGCACACTCTCTACTTTCTCATCCACAAATGTAGGCTCATGAATCTCCACCACATTCTCGCCTTCCTTCTTGTTCAACTCCTCCTCACGAGTACTCACAACATCTTCGGTTTTCTCTTCAATCAATTCTTTTTCCCTTCTTTTCTCACGCTTTATGCATTTCCTCATCTTCCTTCCTCCATTTATCTCGCAACTCTTGCCACCTGCGCTCAACAATCCTACACATCCTTTCTACCAATATCTCATTTTCCACATTGTTGGACTCGTCAACCTCGTTCAAGTAATGAAGGGGCACAAAACGTCGCTTCATTTCTCTTTTCATTTCAGTCCATGAACTAACCTCTGGTTCCCCATGCATACGCCTCAAAAAATTTAATTGTTTCCACCATATCACAGCATTTCCAGTGAAAGCACGTTGTGCAAGATCGCACTTCTTCTTGTCCGAATATGTATGGCATGCAAAATCCCGCTCCAACTTAGCTTCCCACTCAAAATATGCATCGCCATCATGTGTACCACGAAATGGTGGCAATGCCATTTGTAACTCACAACTCTCATGTTTGCACTCACCCTCGCTCTCTTAGTCATAGGAATACCCTTTGCAAAACAGATCAGAATAATAAGCAAACACTAGACATGATGCTGTCAGAATTTTCAGAATGTAAACAGTGACTTTTCGTGCAGATTGTGATAAAAAAAACTACGAATTAGGGAAAACACAAAAGACGGAAATTGCAGAGCAGGTGGTTTTCTAAGGGATAGAAACATTTCAGACCTTTTGCAGTTGTCCAAGGAAATCAAACAATCGTTGTACGGAAATTGATACAATCTGTCAAAATTTTCCAGATTGATAGCAGTGACTTAAGGTGCCAATTGTGATGAAAAACATACGAATCTGGGAAAATTAAAAGACAACAGTTGTAGAGCAGAAAATTTCCTATAAGTTCACAAATTTTCAGATTAATTGGATTCGTCTAACCCACGGAAATTGAATTTGATCGATGATATACTGCTGCAGTTTTTGTGGACGATGGTTTGTACTATTCTGCACTTTTCGGAAAGATTCACGTCGAATTGGGGTTGGGTGTAAAGACAGATATTATATATTTAGATGTTTTCGAGATATGGTAAAAATTACAGAATTATTCGAGTTGTTTTGGTTAGGAACGAATCGATTCAAAATCGGTCCGGAAAAAAATAGGGTTCTTGGGATGGAGGTTTGAAGATTTGAAGATTTAGGGATGTTCTTGGGAGGGGACGCAAATAAAGAATAAAAGAACGATTTTTTTTGAATATGAAACGAAAAATAAACAAGGAAAATAAATGGGGATATTTGATACCTTAGTCGTTGAACTCTGCTACCAACTGACGCGATACGTGCCCAGGAATTGGCTAAGGGATCATTGACGAGCTATGAAAACCTAGTCCTGTAGTCTCCGACCTGAGGCTCGAGGCTAAGAACACCCAACGTTTAATGAATAGAAACTTCTCTCAATATAATAATAATGATTTTCATAATTGATTGTTCATAATATTACAAGTAGAATGCCTTTATATAGGCTACAAAATAAAAGACAAATAACTTCATAAACAATGTGGGACAAATTACTTAGTAATATTCGCCACTTTATTTCTTAGTGGGCCTAACTTGACTCTAATAAGCCCAAATGGCTTTTATTTGCTTAAAAAAAAGACTTAACCCATATACTAACATATAGCCATCTCCCCTAATGGGCTTTTGGCCTTTTACTACTAAAACATCATAAAAGAATAGAAATAAATTAAATCAAGCCCAATAGGCCCAATAGACCTAATTGGACATAAAACTGGCGCATTGGCCTCTATCTTCGACTGATCTTCATGTGTCTTGGTTAAATGGTGCGTCCTCGTTCTTTTTGAATTGGATCACAACATTCTCTCCCTCTTCAAAAGGATCTGTCCTCAGTTCCAAGTCCATTGGTTGTGAAGGGACCGTCAAAATTGGACCTTCCGGGTCACATCAGAAAATTACCAACGTTTTTTTTCGTACTTTTTTTTATACCCATAGAGTACTTAATGGTGTGATTTTTGATTCCTTGTACAAGGCCATTCGGGTGTCCGTTTACTTTGCCGTTTACCATCTTGTGCCTTATTTATCGTTATGGGTCGATAGCACATCGTGACTTCAAAGATAATAACAAACCTTTTTTGTACTTTTTTTATACCCATCGATTACTTAAGGGTGTGATTTTTGATTCCTTGTACAAGGCCATTTGGGTGTCCGTTTCGCCGGCCGTTTACACCGCCGTACCTTATTTATCATTGTGGTCGATATCACATCGTTACTTCAAAGATAATTACAAACCTTTTTTCAGACTTTTATTATACCCACCGATTACTTAACGGTGTAATTTTTGATTCCTTGTACAAGGCCATTCTAGTCTCCGTTTTGTTTGCCGTTTGCGCCGGCGTGCCTTATTTATCGCTCGGGTCGATATCACATCAGTACTTCAAAGAAAATTACAAACGTTTTTTTCGTAATTTTTTTTGTATGCATAGAGTACTTAACGGTGATTTTTCATTCCTTGTACAAGGTCATTCTAGTGTCCATTTTGCCAGCCTTTTGCACCGCCGTGCCATATTTATCGTTGTAGTCGATATCACATCAGTACTTCAAAGATAATTACAAACCTTTTTTTTGTACCCACAGATTACTTAATGGTGTGATTTTGATTCCTTGTACAAGGCCATTCGGGTATCCGTTTTGCATGCCGTTTGAGCCGACATGTCTTATTTAACTTTTTGGTCGATATCACATTGTTACTTCAAAGAGAATTAAAAACGTTTTTTTCGTACTTTTTTTGTACCCATAGAGTACATAACGGTGTAATTTTTTATTACTTGTAAAAGGCCTTTCGGTTGTCCGTTTTTCATGCCGTTTGCACCTACGTGTCTTATTTAACTCTCTGGTCAATAACACATCGTTATTTAAAAGAATATTACAAACCTTATTTTTCGAACTTTTTTTGTACCCACCGATTACTTAACGGGGTGATTTTTGATTCCTTGTACAAGGCCATTCGGTTGTCCGTTTCGCATGCGCTTTACCCCGATTTGTCTTATTTAACTATCTGGTCGATATCACATTGTTACTTCAAAGAGAATTACAAAAGTTTTTTTTCATACTTTTTTATGTACCCAATGACTACTTAACGGTGTGATTTTTGATTCCTTGTACAAGGCCATTCTAGTGTCCGTTTCGCATGCCGTTTACACCGATTTGTCTTAGTTAACTTTCTGGTCAATATCACATAGTTACTTCAAAGAAAATTACATACGTTTTTTGTCGTACCATTTTTTTGTACCCATAGAGTACTTAACGGTGTGATTTTGGATTCCTTGTACAAGGCCATTCAGGTGTCCGTTTGGCATGCCATTTACGCCGATTTGTCTTATTTATCGTTCTGGCCGATATCACATCAGTACTACAAAGAAAATTACAAATGTTTTTTTCGTACTTTTTTTGTACCCAATGATTACTTCACGGTGTGATTTTTGATTCCTTGTGCAAGTCCATTCGGTTGTCCGTTTTGCCTGCCGTTTGCACCGCCGTGCCTTATTTATCGTTGTGGTTGATATCACATCGTTACTTCAAGATAATTACAAACCTATTTTTTCGTACTTTTTTATACCCACCGGTTACTTAACGGTGTGATTTTTGATTGCTTGTACAAAGCCATTCGGGTGTCCGTTTCACCTGCCGTTTGCACCGCCGTGCCTTATTTATCGTTGTGGTCGATATCACATCGTTACTTCCAAGATAATTACAAACCTTTTTTCCGTACATTTTTTTGTAACCATAGAGTACTTAACTGTGATTTTTGATTCCTTGTACAAGGTCCTTCTAGTGTCCGTTTTGCCGGACATTTACCCCGCCGTGCCTTATTTATCGTTTTGGTCGATATCACATCAGTACTTCAAAGAAAATTACAAACTTTTTCTTCGTACTTTTTTGAACCCATCGATTACTTAACGATGTGATTTTTGATTCCTTGTACAAGACCATTCGGGTGTCCGTTTTGCCTGCCGTTTGCCCGACTTGTCTTATTTAACTTTCTGGTCAATATCACATCGTTACTTCAAAGAAAATCACAATCTTATTTTTCATACTTTTTTCAAACCCATAGATTACTTAACGTTGTGATTTTTGATTACTTGTACAAGGCCATTCTAGTGTCCGTTTTACCTGCGGTTTGCACCGCCGTGCCTTATTTATCGTTGTGGTCGATATCACATCAGTACTTCAAAGATAATTACAAACCATTTTTTCGTACTTTTTTTGTACCCACTGATCACTTAACGGTGTGATTTTTGATTCCTTGTACAAGGCCATTCTAACGTCCGTTTTGCCTGCCGTTTCCACCGCCGTGGCTTATTTTCGTTGTCGTCGATATCACATCCTTACTTCAAAGATAATAACAAACCTTTTTTGTAAGTTTTTTATACCCAATGACTACTAAACGGTGTGATTTTTCCTATAAGTTCACAAATTTTCAGATTAATTGGATTCGTCTAACCCACGGAAATTGAATTTGATCGATGATATACTGCTGCAGTTTTTGTGGATGATGGTTTGTACTATTGTGCACTTTTCAGAAAGATTCACGTCGAATTGGGGTTGGGTGTAAAGACAGATATTATATATTTAGATGTTTTCGAGATATGGTAAAAATTACAGAATTATTCGAGTTGTTTTGGTTAGGGAACGAACTGATTCAAAATCGGGTCTGGAAAAAAAAAAATAGGGTTCTTGGGATGGAGGTTTGAAGATTTGAAGATTTAGGGATGTTCTTGGGGAGGGGGACGCAAATAAAGAATAAAAGAACGATTTTTTTTGAATATGAAACGAAAAATAAACAAGGAAAATAAATGGGGATATTTGATACCTTAGTCGTTGAACTCTGCTACCAACTGACGCGATACGTGCCCAGGAATTGGCTAAGGGATCAATGACGAGCTATGAAAACCTAGTCCTAGAGTCTCCGACCTAGGCTCGAGGCTAAGAACACCCAACGTTTAAAGAATAGAAACTTCTCTCAATATAATAATAATGATTTTCATAATTGATTGTTCATAATATTACAAGTAGAATGCCTTTATATAGGCTACAAAATAAAAGACAAATAACTTCCTAAACAATGTGGGACAAATTACTTAGTAATATTCGCCACTTTATTTCTTAGTGGGCCTAACTTGACTCTAATAAGCCCAAATGGCTTTTATTTGCTTAAAAAAAAGACTTAACCCATATACTAACATATAGCCATCTCCCCTAATGGGCTTTTGGCCTTTTACTACTAAAACATCATAAAAGAATAGAAATAAATTAAATCAAGCCCAATAGGCCCAATAGACCTAATTGGACATAAAACTGGCGCAGTGGCCTCTATCTTCGACTGATCTTCATGTGTCATGGTTAAATGGTGCGTCCTCGTTCTTTTTGAATTGGATCACAACATTCTCTCCCTCTTCAAAAGGATCTGTCCTCAGTTCCAAGTCCATTGGTTGTGAAGGGACCGTCAAAATTGGACCTTCCGGGTCACATCAGAAAATTACGAACGTTTTTTTTCGTACTTTTTTTTATACCCATAGAGTACTTAATGGTGTGATTTTTGATTCCTTGTACAAGGCCATTCGGGTGTCCGTTTCGCCTGCCGTTTGCACCACTGTGCCTTATTTATCGTTGCGGTCGATAGCACATCGTGACTTCAAAGATAATAACAAACCTTTTTGTACTTTTTTTATACGCATCGATTACTTAAGGGTGTGATTTTTGATTCCTTGTACAAGGCCATTTGGGTGTCCGTTTACCGACCGTTTACACGCCCGTACCTTATTTATCATTGTGGTCGATATCACATCGTTACTTCAAAGATAATTACAAACCTTTTTTTCATACTTTTATTATACCCACCGATTACTTAACGGTGTAATTTTTGATTCCTTGTACAAGGCCATTCTAGTCTCCGTTTTGTTTGCCGTTTGCGCCGCGTGCCTTATTTATCGCTTCTCGGGTCGATATCACATCAAGATTTCAAAGAAAATTACAAACGTTTTTTAAGTAATTTTTTTGTACGCATAGAGTACTTAACGGTGATTTTTCATTCCTTGTACAAGGTCATTCTAGTGTCCATTTTGCCAGCCTTTTGCACCGCCGTGCCATATTTATCGTTGTAGTCGATATCACATCAGTACTTCAAAGATAATTACACCTTTTTTTTGTACCCACAGATTACTTAATGGTGTGATTTTGATTCCTTGTACAAGGCCATTCGGGTATCCGTTTTGCATGCCGTTTGAGCCGACATGTCTTACTTAACTTTTTGGTCGATATCACATTGTTACTTCAAAGAGAATTAAAAATGTTTTTTTTCGTACTTTTTTTTGTACCCATAGAGTACATAACGGTGTAATTTTTTATTACTTGTAAAAGGCCTTTCGGTTGTCCGTTTTGCATGCCGTTTGCACCTACGTGTCTTATTTAACTCTCTGGTCAATAACACATCGTTATTTAAAAGAATATTACAAACCTTATTTTTCGAACTTTTTTTGTACCCACCGATTACTTAACGGGGTGATTTTTGATTCCTTGTACAAGGCCATTCGGGTGTCCGTTTCGCATGCGGTTTACGCCGATTTGTCTTATTTAACTCTCTGGTCGATATCACATTGTTACTTCAAAGAGAATTACAAAAGTTTTTTTTCATACTTTTTTATGTACCCAATGACTACTTAACGGTGTGATTTTTGATTCCTTGTACAAGGCCATTCTAGTGTCCGTTTCGCATGCCGTTTACACCGATTTGTCTTAGTTAACTTTCTGGTCAATATCACATAGTTACTTCAAAGAAAATTACATACGTTTTTTGTCGTACCATTTTTTTGTACCCATAGAGTACTTAACGGTGTGATTTTGGATTCCTTGTACAAGGCCATTCAGGTGTCCGTTTGGCATGCCATTTACGCCGATTTGTCTTATTTATCGTTTCGGCGATATCACATCAAGATTACAAAGAAAATTACAAATGTCTTTTTTCAGTACTTTTTTGTACCCAATGATTACTTCACGGTGTGATTTTGATTCCTTGTGCAAGTCCATTCGGTTGTCCGTTTGCCTGCCCGTTTGCACCGCCGTGCCTTATTTATCGTTGTGGTTGATATCACATCGTTACTTCAAAGATAATTACAAACCTATTTTTTCGTACTTTTTATACCCACGGTTACTTAACGGTGTGATTTTTGATTGCTTGTACAAAGCCATTCGGTGTCCGTTTCACTGCCGTTTGCACCGCCGTGCCTTATTTATCGTTGTGGTCGATATCACATCGTTACTTCCAAGATAATTACAAACCTTTTTTCCGTACATTTTTTTTGTAACCATAGAGTACTTAACTGTGATTTTTGATTCCTTGTACAAGGTCCTTCTTGTGTCCGTTTTGCCGGACATTTACCCCGCCGTGCCTTATTTATCGTTTTGGTCGATATCACATCAGTACTTCAAAGAAAATTACAAACTTTTTCTTCGTACTTTTTTGAACCCATCGATTACTTAACGATGTGATTTTTGATTCCTTGTACAAGACCATTCGGGTGTCCGTTTTGCCAGCCGTTTGCCCGACTTGTCTTATTTAACTTTCTGGTCAATATCACATCGTTACTTCAAAGAAAATCACAATCTTATTTTTCATACTTTTTTCAAACCCATAGATTACTTAACGTTGTGATTTTTGATTACTTGTACAAGGCCATTCTAGTGTCCGTTTTACCTGCGGTTTGCACCGCCGTGCCTTATTTATCGTTGTGGTCGATATCACATCAGTACTTCAAAGCTAATTACAAACCTTTTTTCGTACTTTTTTTGTACCCACTGATCACTTAACGGTGTGATTTTTGATTCCTTGTACAAGGCCATTCTAACGTCCGTTTTGCCTGCCGTTTCCACCGCCGTGGCTTATTTTCGTTGTGGTCGATATCAAATCCTTACTTCAAAGATAATAACAAACCTTTTTCGTAAGTTTTTTATACCCAATGACTACTAAACGGTGTGATTTTTGATACTTTGAACAAGGCCATTCTGGTCTCCGTTTCGCATGCCATTTGCGCCGGCGTGCCTTATTTATCGTTCTGGCCGATATCACAACAGTACTTCAAAGAAAATTACAAAAGTTTTTTTCGTACTTTTTTTTGTACCCATAGAGTTCTTTACGATGTGATTTTTGATTCCTTGTACAGGGCCATTCTAGTGTCCGTTTTGCCAGCCGTTTGCACCGCTGTGCCTTATTTATCGTTGTGGTCGATATCACATCGTTACTTCAAAGATAATTACAAACCTTTTCTTTATAATTTTTTTATTCCCACCGATTACTTAACGGTGTGATTTATGATCCCTTGTACAATCCATTCGGGTGTCCGTTTCGCCTGTCGTTTGCGCCGGCGTGCCTTATTTATCGTTACTTCAAAATAATTACAAACATTTTTTTCGTACTTTTTTATACCCACCGATTACTTAACGGTGTGATTTTTGATTCATTGTACAAGGCCATTCAGGTGTCCGTATCGCATGCCGTTTGCGCCGACGTGTCTTATTAGATTTTCTGGTCGATATAACATTGTTACCTCAAAAAGAATTACAAACGTTTTGTTTCGTACTTTTTTTTATACCCATAGAGTACATAACGGTGTGATTTTTTATTCCTTGTACATGGCTATTCGGTTGTCCGTTTTGCAAG
Organism: Gentiana macrophylla; assembly: GCA_026214975.1. Taxonomy (NCBI): domain Eukaryota; kingdom Viridiplantae; phylum Streptophyta; class Magnoliopsida; order Gentianales; family Gentianaceae; genus Gentiana; species Gentiana macrophylla. The sequence continues at coordinate 24,271 of JAOBSW010000708.1, read as the reverse complement.
CCGTTTTGCGCCGACGTGTCTTATTTAACTATCTGGTCGATAACACATTGTTACTTCAAAGAAAATTACAAACCTTTTTTTTGAACTTTTTTGTACCCACCGATTACTTAACAGTGTGATTTTTTATACCTTGTACAAGCCCATTCGGGTCTTCGTTTTGCTTGCCGTTTGTGCCGGCGTGCCTTATTTATCATTCTGGTCGATATCACATCAGTACTTTAAAGAAAATCTTAATTTTTTGTACTTTTTTTTACCCAATGATTACTTAACGGGGTGATTTTTGATTCCTTGTACAAGGCCATTCTAGTGTCCGTTTCGTATGCTGTTTGCACTGCCGTGCCTTATTTATCATTGTGGTCGATATGACATCGTTACTTCAAAGATAATTACAAACCTTTTTTTTCGTACTTTTTTGTACCCACCAATTACTTAACGGTGTGATTTTTGATTCCTTGTACAAGGCCATTCTAGTGTCCGTTTTGTGCCGGCGTGCCTTATTTATCGTTCTGGTCGATATCACATCTGTACTTCAAAGAAAATTATAAAAAAAAATTTCGTACTTTTTTTGTACCCACCGATTACTTAACGGTGTGATTTTTTATTCCTTGGGTGTCCGTTTCGCATGCCGTTTACGCCGATTTGTCTTATTTAACTTTCTGGTCGATATTACATTGTTACTTCAAAGAGAATTACAAATCTTTTTTTTCGTACTTTTTTGGTACCCACCGATTACTTAATGGTGTGATATTTGATTCCTTGTACATGGCCATTCTGGTGTCCATTTCGCATGCCGTTAGCGCCGTCGTGCCTTATTTAACGTTTTGTTTGATATCACATCGTTACGTCGAAGAAATTCACAACCTGATTTTTCATACTTTTTTCATACCCATAGATTACTTAACGGTGTGATTTTTGATTCCTTGTACAAGGCCATTCGGGTGTCCGTTTTGCATGCCGTTTGTGCCAACGTGTTTTATTTAACTTTCTGGTCGATATCACATCGTTACTTCATAGAAATTTACAAACCAATTTTTCGTAATTTTTCATACCCATAGATTTTTTGTACTCATAGAGTACTTAACGTTGTGATTTTTGATTCCTTGTAAAAGGCCATTCTGGTATCCGTTTCGCATGCCGTTTACACCGGCGTGCTATATTTATCGTTCTGGTCGATATCACATCAGTATTTCAAAGAATATTACAAACTTTTTTTTCGTAATTTTCATTGTACGCATAGAGTACATAACGGTGAGATTTTTGATTCCTTGTACAAGTCCATTCGGTTGTCCGTTTTGCATGCCGTTTGGCCGACGTGTCGTATTTTAATTTCTGGTCGATATCACATAGTTACTTCAAAGAGAATTACAAACCATTTTTTTGTACTTTTTTCATACCCATAGAGTACTTAACGGTTTGATTTTTGATTCCTTGTACAAGCCCATTCGGGTGTCCGTTTCGCCTGCCGTTTGCGCTGGATTGCCTTATTTATCGTTCTGGTCGATATCACATCGTTACTTCAAAGATTATTACAAACCTTTTTTTTGTACTTTTTTTTATACCCACAAATTACTTAACGGTGTGATTTTTGATTCCTAGTACAAGGCCATTCGGTGTTGATGACAAAAATAGTAACAATCAACCTTAACCGGCAGAGTACCGGGTCGGAAGCACTATAGTGGAGAGCAAGGTCGTATCCCATAAGGAATCAATCGAATACCAAAGTCATTCTCATAATTAGTTTAGGCTAATCCAGTTTGTTCAAGTTTTGATTATGCTAAAACGATATTTAAACTAGAGATAAAGAGAGAGAGAGAGAGGCATAGCCAAAGCACGATCCAATTGAATACTTTTGCCTCTCTAATCGACTATTTGGGAATTGAAACTACCAACCAACCATCCTAATGCTTATATCGACTCGTTCATGGGTGCAAACTCCTAAGATAGTACTAGACGTCATGCAACAACCTAGTACCCTTTTCCCGGTTCAACTGTCCGCCTTTAAGGATTTAACAGACCGAAACAAGATAAACGCTCTAGAGCCGCTCGATTTACACCGACAAACCTCATTACCCAATCGATCTAAACAACTCAGTCAATTGTAGATAACGATCTTAAAACCCCTTTTCCCACACCCCTTCTTACCATACATTTATAAAAGTGGTGTGTGAGTTCATGAACTAGGTGTACAGTCTAATTCACGCATTAAGAACAAGTTTTAAGACATGAATTCATCGATATAACAACAATTAAACACTACCCATTCCAAAACACATCAACTAGAGGGAGAATTCTACAACTTTCACATGATTTGACTATGCAGTAATTAACTACTCATCCCAAAACAAGAAATAACAATCAAAGCATGAAATAAAAGCCATAAAAGAGAAAGAGAACTAGAATTAATTACCAAAATCGTAGTACAAGTCGGATCACTTCAAGCTCCTACACCACCCAATGTCACTTTCGGGAAGAAGAAGAACCAAAATGATACAATCCAAGAGTAGAGAGGAAATTATCAAAGCTAGATTAAGTGTAATATAAGGGGAATTTAGTGTAGGAGTGAATTTAGGGAAGAAAAGGGGAAGGGGCGACCTAGATTTTGAGTTATATACATGGATATGGGGTTCTAATGAAAGAAATCGAAGCATAAACCCTTTTATAGGCTCCAAGATGCGTGCACATTGCTTCCAATGCGTACGCATTGCTCTAAATTCAGCAAAATTCGAATTTCTACTCCAGGAATGCGTACGCATTGTCTGCTATGCGTACACAATGCCCTGTGACAACACTCAGCATTGACATCCTTCAGTAATTTGACAATATGTGTAGAGCTCCGATTTGAGTGATTCAAAGTGCGTTGGAAAATTAATTCAATTTTCTACAACTTTGATGAAGACCACAAGTCCACAAAATGGCTCCAACATAGCTCAAATGGCAGAAAAATTGAATGTAAGATGAAAACACCTACTATATTTGGTCCGTTTCCATCCCCGGGCTTCGGTTATGCCACTCTAAGTCTCATGCCTTGTCTTCCGGGCTCATAACTCAACTAGATCCTGCATCACAACATTCAAACACATACCATGCATAACTCCGCAAGATAACTAGGGCTCGAAAAGGGTCAAAATACCGTAAAATTGTGAGGTTTTCCATCTATTTGATTGTTTGCCTCAAAGTGAATGTACAATGTATTTTGCCCTATAAATGGTCTAAAACTACCCAAGATAAGCCAAAAGTGTCATAAATGAGGGTTAAAACATACACTGGAGCAAGGTAAAGTTGACTCTCATCAGGTGTCCGTTTCGCATGCCGTTTACGCCGATTTGTCTTATTTAACTTTCTGGTCGATATCACAAAGTTACTTCAAAGAGAATTACAGACGATTTTTTCGTACTTTTTTTTGTACCCAATGATTACTTAACGGTGTGATTTTTGATTCCTTGTACAAGGCCATTCGGGAGTCCGTTTTGCATGCCGTTTACGCCGCCAGGCCTTATTTAATGTTCTAATCGATATCACATCGTTACTTCAAAGAGAATTACAAACATTTTTATCGTACTCTTTTAGTACCCATTGATTACTTAACGGTGTGATTTTTGATTTCTTGTACAAGGCCATTCGGGTGTCCGTTTCGCAAGCCATTTGCACCGGTGTGCCTTATTTATAGTTCTGGTCGATATCACATCGTTACTTCAAAGATAATTACAATCCTTTTTTCGTATGTTTTTTTATACCCACGGATTACTTAACGGTGTGATTTTTTATTCCTTGTACAAGGCCATTCGGGTGTCCATTTCGCATTCCGTTTACACCGCCGTGCCTTATTTATCATTGTGGTCGATATCACATCGTTACTTCAAAGATAGTGACAAACCATTTTTTTGTACTTTTTTTACACCCACCGATTACTTAACTGTGTGATTTTTGATTCCTTGTACAAGGCTATTCGGGTGTCCGTTTTGCATGATGTATACGCCGATTTGCCATATTTATCATTGTGGTCGATATCACATCGTTACTTCAAAGATAATTACAAACCTTTTATTTCGTACTTTTTTTGTACCCACAGAGTACTTAACGGTGTGATTTTTGATACCTTGTACAAGGCCATTCCGGTCTCCGTTTTGCTTGTCGTTTGTGTCGGCGTGCCTTATTTATCGTCCTAGTCGATATCACATCAGTACTTCAAAGATAATTACACCATTTTTTCGTAATTTTTTCATACCCATAGATTACTTAACGGTGTGATTTTTGATTCCTTGCACAAGGCCATTCTAGTGTCCGTTTTGCCTACCGTTTGCACCGCCGTGCCTTATTTATCGTTGTGGTCGATATGACATTAGTACTTCAAAGATAATTACAAACTTTTTTTGTACTTTTTTGGTACCCACCGAGTAATTAACAGTGTGATTTTTGCTTCCTTGTACAATGCCATTCTAGTGTCCGTTTTGATGCCGTTTGCACCGCCGTGCCTTATATATCGTTGTGGTCGATATCACATCGTTACTTCAAAGATAATTACAAACCTTTTTTTGGTACTTTTTATACACCCACCGATTACTTAACTGTGTGATTTTTGATTCCTTGTACAAGGCTAATCGGGTATCCGTTTTGCATGATGTATACGCCGATTTGGCTTATTTATCGTTGTGGTCGATATCACATCGTTTCTTCAAAGATAATTAGAAACCTTTTATTTCATACTTTTTTTGTACACAGAGAGTACTTAACGGTGTGATTTTTGATACATTGTACAAGGCCATTCGGGTCTCCGTTTTGCTTGTCGTTTCTGCCGGCGTGCCTTATTTATCGTTCTAGTCGATATCACATCAGTACTTCAAAGATAATTACACCATTTTTTCGTAATTTTTTCATACCCATAGATTACTTAACGGTGTGATTTTTGATTCCTTGTACAAGGCCATTCTAGTGTCCGTTTTGCCTACCGTTTGCACCGCCGTGCCTTATTTATCGTTGTGGTCGATATCACATCGGTACTTCAAAGATAATTACAAACTTTTTTTTGTACTTTTTTGGTACCCAACGAGTAATTAACAGTGTAATTTTTGATTCCTTGAACAATGCCATTCTAGTGTCCGTTTTGCCTGCCGTTTGGACCGCCGTGCCTTATTTATCGTTGTGGTCTATATCACATCGTTACTTCAAAGATAATTACAAACCTTTTTTTTGGTACTTTTTTTACACCCACCGATTACTTAACTGTGCGATTTTTGATTCCTTGTACAAGGCTATTCGGGTGTCCGTTTTGCATGATGTATACGCCGATTTGCCTTATTTATCATTCTGGTCGATATCACATCGTTACTTCAAAGATAATTACAAACCTTTTATTTCGTACTTTTTTGTACCCACAGAGTACTTAACGGTGTGTTTTTGATACCTTGTACAAGGCCATTCGGGTCTCCGTTTTGCTTGTCGTTTGTGCCGGCGTGCCTTATTTATCGTTCTAGTCGATATCACATCAGTACTTCAAAGATAATTACACCATTTTTTCGTAATTTTTTCATACCCATAGATTACTTAACGGTGTGATTTTTGATTCTTTGTACAAGGCCATTCTAGTGTCCGTTTGCCTACCGTTTGCACCGCCGTGCCTTATTTATAGTTGTGGTCGATATCACATCAGTACTTCAAAGTTAAATACAAACTTTTTTTGGTACTTTTTTGGTACCCACCGAGTAATTAACAGTGTGATTTTTGATTCCTTGTACAATGCCATTCTAGTGTCTGTTTTGCCTGCGTTTGCACCGCCGTGCCTTATTTATCGTTGTGGTCGATATCACATCGTTACTTCAAAGATAATTACAAACCTTTTTTTTGGTACTTTTTTACACCCACCGATTACTTAACGGTGTGATTTTTGATTCCTTGTACAAGGCTATTCGGGTGTCCGTTTCGCATGACGTTTACGCCGATTTACCTTACTTATCGTTGTGGTCGATATCACATCGTTACTTCAAAGATAATTACAAACCTTTTATTTTGTACTTTTTTTTATATCCATAGAGTACTTAACGGTGTGATTTTTGATACCTTGTACAAGGCCATTCTGGTCTCCGTTTTGCTTGTCGTTTGCGCCGGCGTGCCTTATTTATCGTTCTGGTCGATATCACATCAGTACTTCAAACAAAATTACAAACATTTTTTTCGTACTTTTTTTGTACCCATCGAGTACTTAACGGTGTGATTTTTGATTCCTTGTACAAGACCATTCAGGTGTCCGTTTCGCATGCCGTTTACGCCGATTTGTCATATTAAACATTCTGGTCGATATCACATAGATACATCAAAGAGAATTACAAACGTTTTTTTCATACTTCTTTTGGTACCCATAGAGTACTTATTGGTGTGATTTTTGATTCCTTTTACGGTGCCATTCTAGTGTCCGTTTCCCATGCCGTGCCTTATTTATCGTTGTGGTCAATATCACATCGTTACTTCAAAGATAATTACAAACCTTTTTTTGCGTACTTTTTTTATACCCACAATTACTTAACGGTGTGATTTTTGATTCCTTTGTACAAGGCCATTCTGGTCTCTGTTTCGTATGCCGTTTGCGCCGCCGTGCCTTATTCAACGCTCTGGTCGATATCACATCGTTACGTTGAAGAAAAATGCAACCTTATTTTTCGTAGTTTTTTCATACCATAGATTAATTAAAGGTGTGATTTTTGATTCCTTGTACAAAGCTATTCGGGAGTCCGTTTTGCATGGCGTTTGTGCCGACGTGTCTTATTTAACTTTCTGGTCGATATCACATCGTTTCTTCACAGAAAATTACAAACCTTTTTTCATACTTTTTTGTACCCACAGAGTAAATAACGGTGTGATTTTTGATTTCTTGTACAAGGGCATTCTAGTGTCCGTTTTGCAGCGGTTTGCGCCGGCGTTCCTTTTTTATTGTTCTGGTCGATATCACATCAGTATTTCGAAGAAAATTACAAACCTTTTTCGTACTTTTTTTGTACCCATAGAGTACTTAACGGTGTGATTTTTGATACCTTGTACAAGTCCATTCTAGTCTCCGTTTTGCTTGCCGTTTGCGCCGGTATGCCTTATTTATCGTTCCGGTTGATATCATATCAGTACTTCAAAGAAAATTACAAACGTTTTTTTCATACTTTTTTTTGTAACCATAGAGTACTTAACGGTGTGATTTTTGATTCATTGTCCAAGGCCATTCTAGTGTCCGTTTTGCTTGCCGTTTGCACGGCCGTGCCTTATTTATCGTTGTGGCCGATATCACATCATTACTTCAAAGATAATTACAAACCTTTTTTTCATACTTTTTTTATACCCACCGATTACATAATGGTGTGATTTTTTATTCCTTATACAATGCCATTCGGGTGTCCGTTCGCATGCCGTTTACGCCGATTTACCTTATTTATCGATGTGGCCGGTATCACATCATTACTTCAAAAATAATTACAAACCTTTTTTTGCGTACTTTTTTTGTACCCATAGAGTACTTAATGGTGTGATTTTTAATACCTTGTACAAGGTCATTCTGGTCTCCGTTTTGCTTGCCGTTTGCGCCGGCGTGCCTTATTTATCGTTCTGGTCGATATCACATCAGTACTTCAAAGATAATTACACCGTTTTTTTGTACTTTTTTTTGTACCCATAGAGTACATTACGATGTGATTTTTGATTCCTTATACAAGGCCATTCTAGTGTCCGTTTTGCATGCCGTTTGCATCGCCGTGCCTGATTTAACGTTCTGGTTGATATCACATCATTACGTCGAAGAAAATCACAACCTTATTTTTCTTACTTTTTTCATACCCATAGATTACTTAACGGTGTGATTTTTTATTCCTTGTACAAGGCCATTCGGGTGTCCGTTTTGCATGCGTTTGCCCCGGCGTGCCTTATTTATCGTTCTGGTCAATATCACATCATTACTTCAAAGATAATTACAAACTTTTTTTTTCATACTTTTTTTATACCCACCGATTACTTAACGGTGAGGATTTTGATTCCTTGTACAAGACCATTCGGGTGTCTGTTTCGCAGGGCATTTACGCCGATTTGCCTTATTTATCGTTGTGGTCGATAACACATCATTATTTTTTTTTTCGTACTATTTTTGTACCCACAGAGTACTTAACGGTGTGATTTGTGATAGCTTGTACAAGGCCATTCTGGTCTCCGTTTTGCATGTCGTTTGTGCTGGTGTGCCTTATTTATCGTTCTGGTCAATATCACATCAGTACTTCAAAGATAATTACACCGGTTTTTTTTGTACTTTTTTTTGTACCCATAGAGTACTTAATGGTATTTTTGATTGTTTGTACAAGGCCATTCTAGTGTCTGTTTTGCCTTCCGTTTGCACCGCCGTGCCTTATTTATGGTTGTGGTCGATATCACATCAGTACTTTAGAGATAACTACAAACTTTTTTTTCGTACTTTTTTTGTACCCACCGATTACTTAAGAGTGTGATTTTGGATTCCTAGTACAAGGCCATTCTAGGGTCCGTTTTGCCTGCCGTTTGCACCGCTGTGCCTTATTTATCGATGTGGTCGATATCACATCGTTACTTCAAAGATAATTACAAATCTTTTTTTTCGAACTTTTTTTATACCCACCGATTACTTAACGGTGTGATTTTTGATTCCTTGTACAAGGCCATTCGAGTGTCCGTTTCGCTTGCCATTTGAACCAATGTGTCTTATTTAACTTTCTGGTCTAAATCACATCAGTACTTCAAAGAAAATTGCAAACTTTTTTTTCGTACATTTTTTGTACCCACCGATTACTTAACGGTGTGATTTTGGATTCCTTGTACAAGGCCATTCGGGTGTCCGTTTCGCCTGCCGTTTCCATAGCCAGGCCTCATTTATCATTGTGGTCGATATCACATCGTTATTTCAAAGATAATTACAAACATTTTTTCGTACTTTTTTTTATACCCAATGATTACTTAACGGTGTGATTTTTGATTCCTTGTACAAGGCCATTCTATTGTCCGTTTTGCCTGCCGTTTGCACCGCCGTGCCATATTTATCGTTGTGGTCGATATGACATCGTTACTTCAAAGGTAATTACAAAACTTTTTTTGTAACTTTTTTTATACCCAATGATTACTTAACGGTGTGATTTTTTATTCCTTGTACAAAGCCATTCGGGTGTCCATTTCGCATGCCGTTTACATAGCCGTCCCTTATTTAACGTTCTGGTGGATATCACATCTTTTCGTCGAAGAAAATCACAACCTTATTTTTCATACTTTTTTCATACCCATATATAACTTAACGGTGTGGTTTTTGATTCCTTGTACAAGACCATTCGGGAGTCCGTTTGCACCGCCGTGCCTTATTTATCGTTGTGGTCGATATCACAACTTTGCTTCAAAGATAATTACAAACTTTGATTCCTTGTACAAGGCCATTCGGGTGTCCGTTTCGCATGCCGTTTACACCGATTTGTCTTATTTAACTTTCTGGTCGATATCACAGAGTTACTTCAAAGAGAATTACAAACGTTTTTCTGTACTTTTTTGTACCAACCGATTACTTAACGGGGTGATTTTTGATTCCTTGTACAAGGCCATTCTGGTCTCTGTTTTGCTTGCAGTTTGCGCCGGCGTGCCTTATTTATCGTTCTGGTCGATATCACTTCAGTACTTCAAAGAAAATCACAAACCTTTTTTTTTGTACCCATAGAGTACTTAACGGTGTGATTTTTGATTCCTTGTACAAGGCCATTCTGGTGTCCGTTTCTCATGCCGTTTACGCTGCCGTGCCTTATTTATCGTCGCGGTCGATATCACATCGTTACTTCAAACATAATTACAAACCTTTATTGCGTAATCTTTTTGTACACACCTATTACTTAACGGTATGATTTTTGATTCCTTATACAAGGCCATTCGGGTGTCCATTTCGCCTGCCGTTTGCACCGCCGTGCCTTATTTATCTTTCTGGTCGATATCACATCAGTATTTCGAAGATAATTACAAACCTTTTTTTCATACTTTTTTTGTACCCACAGAGTACTTAACGATGTGATTTTTGATACCTTGTACAAGGCCATTCTGGTCTCCGTTTTGCTTGCCGTTTGCGTCGACATGCCTTATTTATCTTTTTGGTCGATATCACATCACTACTTCAATGAAAATTACAAACATTTTTTTTTCGTACCCACCGATTACTTAACGGTGTGATTTTTTATTCCTTGAACAAAGCCATTCGGGTGTCCGTTTCGCATGCCATTTGCGCCTGCGTGCCTTATTTATCATTCAAGTCGATATCAAATCAGTACTTCAAAGAAAACTACAAACGTTTTTTTCAAACTTTTTTTTGTACCCATTGAGTACTTAACGGTGTGATTTTTTATTCCTTTTACAAAGCCATTCAAGTGTCCGTTTCGCATGCCGTTTGGACCGCCGTGCCTTATTTATCGTTGTGGTCAATATCACTTCGTTACTTCAAAGATAATTACAAACCTTTTTTTTCATAATTTTTTTTATACCCACCGATTATTTAACGGTGTGATTTTAGATTCCTTGTTCAAGGCCATTCGGGGGTCCGTTTCGCATGCCGTTTACGCCGATTTGCCTCATTTATCGTTGTGGTCTATATCACATCGTTACTTCAAAGATAATTACAAACCTTTTTTTTCGTACTTTTTTGTACCCACGGAGTACTTAATGGTGTGATTTTTTTGATACCTTGTACAAGGCCATTCTGGAATCCGTGTTTGTCGTTTGCGCCGGCGTGCCTTATTTAACGTTCTGGTCGATATCACATCAGTACTTCATAGATAATTACACCTTTTTTTATCGTACATTTTTTTGTACCCATAGAGTACTTAACGGTGTGATTTTTGATTCCTTGTACCAGTCCATTCTTGTGTCCGTTTCGCATGCCGTTTGCACCGCCGTGCCATATATATCGTTGGGGTCGATATCACATCGATACTTCAAAGATAAGTACAAACTTTTTTTCATACTTTTTTTATACCGCCACCGATTACTTAACGGTGTTATTTTTGATTCCATGTACAAGGCCATTCGGGTGTCCGTTTCTCATGCCGTTTACGCCGCCGTGCTTTATTTATCATTGTGGTCGATATCACATCGTTACTTCAAAGATAAGCACAAACCTTTTTTTCGTTCTTTTTTTTATACCCACCGATTACTTAACGGTGTGATTTTTGATTCCTTGTAAAAAGCCATTCGGGTGCCCGTTTCTCAGGCCGTTGTCCGTTTCGCCCGCCGTTTGCACCGCCGTGCCTTATTTATCGTTCTGGTCGATATCACACCAGTACTTCAAAGATAATTACAAACCTTTTTTTCATACTTTTATTGTACCCACAGAGTACTTAACGGTGTCATTTTTGATACTTTTTACAAGGCCATTCTGGTCTCCGTTTTGCTTTCCGTTTGCACCGGCGTGCCTTATTTATCGTTCTAGTCACATCATTACTTCAAAGAAAATTACCAATGTTTTTTTCGTACTTTTTTTCCGTACCCACCGATTACTTAACGGTGTGATTTTTGATTCCTTGAAAAAGGCCATTCGGGTGTCCGTTTCGCATGCCGTTTGCGCCGGAGTGCCTTATTTATCGTTCTGGTCGATATCACTTCAGTACTTCAAAGAAAATTACAAACATTTTTTTTCATACTTTTTTTGTACCCATATTGTACTTAACGGTGTGATTTTTGATACCTTGTACAAGGCCATTCTGGTCTCCGTTTTGCTTGCCGTTTGCGTCGGCGAGCCTTATTTATCTTTTTGGTCGATATCACATCACTACTTCAACGAAAATTACAAACATTTTTTTCGTACTTTTTTTCATACCCATCGATTACTTAACGGTGTGATTTTTTATTCCTTGAACAAAGCCATTCGGGTGTCCATTTCGCATGCCAATTGCGCCTTCGTGCCTTATTTATCGTTCTGGTCGATATCAAATCAGTATTTCAAAGAAAACTACAAACGTTTTTTTCGTACTTTTTTTGTACCCATAGAGTACTTAACGGTGTGATTTTTTATGCCTTGTACAAGTCCATTATGGTCTCCGTTTTGCTTGCCGTTTGTGCCGGCGTGCCTTATTTATCATTCTCAATCGATATCACATCAGTACTTCAAAGATAATTACACCATTTTTTTTCATACTTAATTGTACCCATAGAGTACTTTACGGTGTGATTTTTGATTCCTTGTACAAGGCCAATCTAGTGACCGTTTGGCATGCCGTTTGCACCGCCGTGCCTTATTTAACTTTCTGGTTGATATAACATCGTTACGTCGAAGAAAATCACAACCTTATTTTTCATACTTTTTTCATACCCATTGATTAATTAACGGTGTGATTTTTGATTTCTTGTACAAGGCCATTCGGGTGTCCGTTTTGCATGTCGTTTGCACCGGCGTTCCTTATTTCTCGTTCTGGTCGATTTCACATCGTTACTTCAAAGATAATTACAAACCTTTTTTTTCATACTTTTTTATACCCACCGATTACTTAACGGTGTGGATTTTGGTTCATTGTACAAGACCATTCGGGTGTCCGTTTTGCATGCCGTTTACACCGATTTGCCTTATTTATCGTTTTGGTCGATATCACATGGTTACTTCATTGATAATTACAAACCTTTTTTTGTACTTTTTTCGTACCCACAGAGTACTTAACGGTGTGATTTTTGATACCTTGTACAAGGACATTCTGGTCTCCGTTTTGCTTGTCGTTTGTGCCGGCGTGCCTTATTTATCGTTCTGGTCGATAACACATCTGTACTTCAAAGATGATTACACCATTTTTTCGTACTTTTTTTGTACCCATAGAGTACTTAATGGTGTGATTTTTGATTTCTTGTACAAGGCCATTCTAGCGTCCGTTTTGCCTGCCGTTTGCTCCGCCGTGCCTTATTTATCGTTGTGGTCGATACCACATCAGTACTTCAAAGATAATTACAAAAAAAATTTCATACTTTATTTTGTACCCACAGAGTACTTAACACTGTGACTTTTGATTTCTTGTACAAGGCCATTTTAGTGTCCGTTTTGCCTGCCGTTTGCACCGCCATGCCTTATTTATCGTTGGGGTCGATATCACGTCGTTACTTCAAAGATAATTACAAACCTTTTTTTCGTACTTTTTTTTATACTCAGTGATTACTTAACGGTGTGATTTTTGATTCCTTGTACAAAGCCATTCGGGTGTCCGTTTCGAATGCCGTTTGCACGACGTGTCTTATTTATCGTTGTGGTCGATATCACATCGTCACTTCAAAGATAATTACCAACCTTTTTTTGTACCATTTTTATACCCTATGATTACTTAACGGTGTGATTTTGAATTCATTGTACAAGGATATTCTAGTGTCCGTTTTGCATGCCGTTTGCACCGCCGTGCCTTATTTATAGTTGTGGTCGATATCACATCGTTACTTCAAAGATAATTACCAAAAAAAATTTGTACTATTTTTATATCCGATGATTACTTAACGGTGTGATTTTTGATTCCTGTACAAAGCCATTTAGGTGTCTGTTTCGCATGCCGTTTATGCCGCCGTGCCTTATTTAACGTTCTGGTCGATATTACAATGTAACATCGAAGAAAATCACAACCTTATTTTTCGTGCTTTTTTCCTATCCATATATTACTTAACGGTGTGATTTTATATTCTTTGTACAAGGCCATTCGGGAGTCCATTTTGCCTGCCGTTTGCACCGCCGTGCCTTATTTATCGTTGTGGTCGATCACAACGTTACTTCAAAGATAATTGCTAATCTTTTTTTCATACTTTTTTTGTACCCACCGATTTAACGGTGTGATTTTTGATTCCTTGAACAAGGCCATTCGGGTGTCCATTTCGCATGCCGTTTACGCCGATTTGTCTTATTTAACTCTCTGGTCGATATCATATAGTTACTTCAAAGAGAATTACAAACGTTTTTTTCTGTACTTTTTTTGTACCTACCGATTACTTAATGGTGTGATTTATGATTTCTTGTACAAGGCCATTATGGTCTTTGTTTTGCTTGCCGTTTGCGCCGGCGTGCCATATTTATCGTTCTGGTCGATATCACATCAGTTCTTCAAAGAAAATCACAAACGTTTTTCTCGTACTTTTTTTGTACCCATAGAGTACTTAACGGTGTGATTTTTGATACTTTGTACACGGACATTCTGGTCTCCGTTTTGCTTGCCGTTTGCGCCGGCGTGCCTTATTTATCGTTCTGATCGATATCACATCATTACTTCAAAGAAAATTACAAATGATTTTTTTCATACCGACCGATTACTTAACGGTGTGATTTTTTATTCCTTATGCAAGGCCATTCCAGTGTCCATTTTCCATGCCGTTTGCGCTGGCGTGCCTTATTTATCGTTCTGGTCGATATCACATCAGTACTTCAAAGAAAATTACAAACGTTCTTTTTCGTACTTTTTTGTACTCATAGACTACATAACGGTGTGATTTTTAATTCCTTGTACAAGGCCATTCTAGTGTCCGTTTCGCATGCCGTTTGCACTGTCATGCCTTAGTTGTCGTTGTGGTCGATATCACATCACTACTTCAAAGATAATTACAAACATTATTTTTCGTACTTTTTTATACCCACCGATTACTTAACGGTGTGATTTTTTATTCCTTGTACAAGGCCATTCAGGTGTCCGTTTCTCATGCCGTTTACGCCGCCGTGCCTTATTTCTCGTTGTGGTCGATATCACATCGTTACTTCAAAAATAATTAAAAACCTTTTTTCATACTTTTTTTGTACCCACCTATTACTTAACGGTGTGAATTTTTATTCCTTGTACAAGGCCATTCGGGTGTCCGTTTCGCCTGCCGTTTGCACCGCCGTGCCTTATTTATCGTTATGGTCGATATCACATCAGTACTTAAAAGATAATTACAAAGATTTTTTTGTACTTGTTTTGTACCCACAGAGTACTTAACGGTGTGATTTTTTATACCTTGTAAAAGGACATTCTAGTCTCCGTTTTGCTTGTTGTTACCGCCGGCGTGCCTTATATATCGTTCAGGTCGATCTCACATCAGTACTTCAAAGAAAATTACAAATGTTTTTTTTTCATACTTTTTTTCGTACCCACCGATTACTTAACGGTGTGATTTTTTATTCCTTGTACTAGGCCATTCGGGTGTACGTTTCGCATGCCATTTGCGCCGGCGTGCCTTATTTATCGTTCTGGTCGATATCACATCGTTACTTCAAAGATAATTACAAAAAAAAATTTGTACTTTTTTTATACCTAATGATTACTTAACGAGGTAATTTTGATTCTTGTACAAGGTCATTCTAGTGTCCTTTTTGCCTACCGTTTGCCCCGCCGTGCCTTATTTAACGTTGTGGTCGATATCATATCGTTACTTCAAAGACAATTACAAACCTTCTTTTTCGTACTTTTTTAAGCCCAATGATTACTTAACGGTGTGATTTTTGATAACTTGTACAAAGCCATTCAGGTGTTCGTTCCGCATGCCGTTTACGCCGCCGTGCTTATGTAACGTTCTGGTCGATATCACATCGTTACGTCGAAGAAATTCACGACCGTATTTTTCGTACCTTTTTCATACCCATATATTACTTAACGGTGTGATTTTTGATTCCTTGTACAAGGACATTTGGGTGTCCGTTTTGCCTGCAGTTTGCACCGCCGGGCCTTATTTATCGTTGTGGTCAATATCACATTGTTACTTCAAAGATAATTACACACCATTTTTTCATACTTTTTTTGTACCCACCGATTACTTAACGGTGTTATTCTTGATTCCTTGTACAAGGCCTTTTGGGTGTCCTTTTCGCATGCCTTTTATGCCGATTTGTCTTATTTAACTTTATGGTCGATATCACATAGTTACTTCCAAGAGAATTACAAATGTTTTTTCCGTACTTTTTTTGTACCCACCGATTACTTAACGGTGTGATTTTTGATTCATTGTACAAGGCCATTATGGTCTCCATTTTGCTTGCCCTTTGCGCCGGTGTGCCTTATTTATCTTTCTGATCGATATCACATCAGTTCTTCAAAGAAAATCACAAACGTTTTTTTCGTACTTTTTTTTCTACCCATAGAGTACTTAACGGTGTGATTTTTGATTCCTTGTACAAGGCCATTCTAGTGTCCGTTTCACATGCAGTTTGCACCGCCGTGCCTTATTTATCGTTATGGTCGATATCACATCCTTACTTCAAAGATAATTACAAACCTTCTTTTTCGTACTTTTTTATACCCACCGATTACTTAACGGTGTGATTTTATATTCCATGTACAAGGCCATTCGGGTGTCCGTTTCTTATGCCGTTTACGCCGCCGTGCCTTATTTATCATTGTGGTCGATATCACATCGTTACTTCAAATAAATTACGAACCTTTTTTCGTAAGTTTTTTATACCCAATGAGTACTTAATGGTGTGATTTTTGATTCCTTGTACAAGGCCATTATGGTCTCCGTTTCGCTTGCCGTATGCACCGCCGTGCCTTATTTATCGTTCTGGTCGATATCACGTCAGTACTTCAAAGATAATTACTAACCTTTTTTTTCATACTATTTTGTACCCACAGATTACTTAACGGTGTGATTTTTGATACCTTGTACAAGGCCATTATTGTCTCCATTTTGCTTGCCGTTTGCGCCGGCATGCCTTATTTATCGTTCTGGTCTATATCACATCAGTACTTCAAAGAAAATTACAAACCTTTTTTAGGTACTTTTTTTGTACCCGTAGAGTACTTAACAGTGTGATTTTTTATTCCTTGTACAAGGCCATTCGGGTGTCCGTTTCGCATGCCGTTTACGCCGATTTGTCTTATTTAACTTTCTGGTCGATATCACATAGTTACTTCAAAGAGAATTACAAACGTTTTTCTTCTTACTTTGTACCCATAGAGTACTTAACGGTGTGATTTTTGTTTCCTTGTACAAGGCCATTCGGGAGTCCGTTTCGCCTGCCGTTTGAGCCGGCGTGCCTTATTTATCGTTCTGGTCGATATCACATCGTTACTTCAAAGATAATTACAAACCTTTTTTCGTACTTTTTTTATACCCACCGATTACTTAACGGGATGATTTTTGATTCCTTGTACAAGGCCATTCGGGTGTCCATTTTGCATGCCGTTTGCGCCGACGTGTCTTATTTAACTTTCTGGTCGATAACACATCGTTGCTTCAAAGAAAATTACAAACCTTTTTTTTCGAACTTTTTTGTATCCACCGATTACTTAACGGTGTGATTTTTTATTCCTTGTACAAGGCCATTCGGGTCTCCGTTTTGCTTGCCGTTTGCGCTGGCGTGCCTTATTTATCGTTCTTATCGATAACATATCAGTACTTCAAAGATAATTACTCCGTTATTTTCGTACTTTTTTTGTACCCACAGAGTACTTTACGGTGTGATTTTTGATTCCTTGTACAAGGGCATTCTAGTGTCCGTTCCGCATGCCGTCTGCACCGCAGTGCCTTATTTAACTTTCTGGTTGATATCACATCGTAACGTCGAAGAAAATCACAATCTTATTTTTCGTACTTTTTTTATACCCATTGATTACTTAACGGTGTGATTTTTTATTCCTTGTACAAGGCCATTCGGGTGTCCGTTTTGCATGCCGTTTGCACCGGCGTGCCTTATTTATCGTTCTAGTCGATATCACATCGTTACATCAAAGATAATTACAAAACTATTTTTTGTATTTTTTTTAACCCACCGATAATTTAACCGTGTGGATTTTGATTCCTTCTACAAGACCATACGGGTGTCCGTTTCGCATGCCGTTTACGCCGATTTGCCTTATTTATCGTTGTGGTCGATATCACATCGTTACTTCAAAGATAATTACAAAACTTTTTTTTCGTCCTTTTTTTGTAATCACAGAGTACTTAACGGTGTGATTTTTGATACCTTGTACAACGTCATTCTGGTCTCCGTTTTGCTTGTCGTTTGCACCGGCGTCCCTTATTTATCGTTATGGTCGATATCACATCTATACTTCAAAGATGATTACACCGTTTTTTTCATACTTTTTTTGTACCCATAAAGTACTTAATGGTGTGATTTTTTATTCCTTGTACAATGGCATTCTAGTGTCCGTTTTGCCTGCCGTTTGCACCGCCGTGCCTTTTTTATCGTTGTGGTCGATATCACGTCGTTACTTCAAAGATAATTACAAAACTTTTTTTGTACTTTTTTTATACCCAATGATTACTTAACGGTGTGATTTTTGATTCCTTGTAAAAAGCCATTCGGGTGTCCGTTTCGCATGCTGTTTACGCCGCCGTGCCTTATTTAACGTTCTGGTCGATATCACATCCTTACTTCAAAGATAATTACAAAACTTTTTTTTGTACTTTTTTTATACCCAATGATTACTTAACGGTATGATTTTTGATTCCTTGTACAAAGCCATTCGGGTGTCCGTTTCGCATGCCGTTTTTCATACCCATATATTACTTAACGGTGTGATTTTTGATTCCTTGTAAAAGGCCATTCGGGAGTCCGTTTGTCCCGCCGTGCCTTAGTTATCATTGTGGTCGATATCACAACGTTACTTCAAAGATAATTACAAACCTTTTTTTCATACATTTTTTGTACCCACCGATTACTTAACGGTGTGATTTTTGATTCCTTGTACCAGGCCATTCTGGTCTCCGTTTGTCTTGCCGTTTCCGCTGGAGTGCCTTATTTATCGTACTAGTCGATATCACATCAGTACTTCAAAGAAAATCACAAACGTTTTTTTTCATACTTTTTTTTGTACCCATAGAGTACTTAACGGTGTGATTTTTTATTCCTTGTACAAGGCCATTCTAGTGTCCGTTTCGCATGCAGTTTGCACCGCCGTGCCTTATTTATCATTGTGGTCGTTATCACATCGTTACTTCAATGATAATTACAAACCTTTTTTCGTACTTTTTTTTATACCCACTGATTACTTAACAATGTGATTTTTGATTCCTTGTACAAGGCCATTATGGTGTCCATTTCTCATGCCGATTACCCCGACGTGCCTTATTTATCGTTGTGGTAGACATCACATCTTTACTTCAAAGATAATTACAAACCAAATTTTTTGTACTTTTTTTGTACCCACCTATTACTTAACGTTGTGATTTTTGATTCCTTGTACAAGGCCATTCTGGTATCCGTTTCGCCTGCCGTTTGCACCGCCGTGCCTAATTTATCGTTCTGGTCGATATCACATCAGTACTTCAAAGATAATAACAAATATTTTTTTTTATACTTTTTTTGTACCCAAAGAGTACTTAACGGTGTGATTTTTGGTACCTTGTACAAGGCCATATGGTCTCCGTTTTGCTTGCCGTTTGCGCCGGCGTGCCTTATTTATCGTTTTTGTTGATATCATATCACTACTTCAATGAAAATTACAAACGTTTTTTTCATACTTTTTTTCGTACCCACCGATTACTTTACGGGGTGATTTTTGATTCCTAGTAAAAATCAATTCAGGTGTTTGTTTCGCATGCCATTTGCGCATTCGTGACTTATTTATTGTTCTGGTCGATATCAAATCAGTGCTTCAAAGAAAATTACAAACGTTTTTTTATACTTTTTTTGTACCCATAGAGTACTTAATGGTGTGATTTTTGATTCCTTGTACAAGGCCATTCTAGTGTCCGTTTCGCATGCCGTTTTCACCGCCGTGCCTTATTTATCGTTGTGGTCAATATCACATCGTTACTTCAAAGATAATTACAAACTTTTTTTCATACTTTCTTTATACCCATCGATTATTTAACGGTGTGATTTTTGATTTTTTGTACAGGGCCATTCGGGTGTCCGTTTCGCATGCCATTTTCGCCGATTTGCCTTATTTATCGTTGTGGTCGATATCACATCGTTACTTCAAATATAATTACAAACTTTTTTTTGCACCCACAGAGTACTTTATGGTGATTTTTGATACCATGTACAAGACAATTCTGGTCTCCGTTTTGCTTGCCGTTTGCGCCGGCGTGCCTTATTTATCGTTTTGGTCGATATCACATCAGTACTTCAAAGATAATTACACCGTTTTTTTCATAATTTTTTTTGTACCTATAGAGTACTTAATGGTGTGATTTTTGATTCCTTGTACATGGCCATTCTAGTGTCCGTTTCGCATGCCGTTAGCACCGACGTGCCATTTAACTTTCTGGTTGATATCACTTCGTTATCGTTGTGGTCAATATCACATCGTTACTTTAAAGATAATTACAAACTTTATTTATCATACTTCTTTCATACCCATTGATTACTTAACGGTGTGATTTTTGATTCCTTTTACAAGGCCATTCGGCTGTCCGTTTTGAATGCCGTTTTCACCGGCGTGCCTTATTCATCATTCTGGTCGATATCACATCGTTACTTCAAAGATAATTAAATACCTTTTTTCGTACTTTTTTTATACACACTGATTACTTAACGGTGTGGATTTTGATTCCATGTACAAGACCATTCGGGTGTCCGTTTCGCATGCCGTTTACGCCGATTTGCCTTATTTATCGTTGTGGTCGATATCACATCGTGACTTCAAAGATAATTACAAACCTTGTTTTCGTACTTTTTTTGTACCCACAGTGTACTTAACGGTGTGATTTTTGATACCTTGTAAAGAGCCATTCTGGTCTCCGTTTTGCTTGTCGTTTGCGCCGGCGTGCCTTATTTATCGTTCTGGTCGATATCACATCTGAACTTAAAAGATAATTACACCGTTTTTAGTACTATTTTTTGAACCCATAGAGTACTTAATGGTGTGATTTTTGATTCCTTGTACATGGCCATTCTAGTGTCCGTTTTGCCTGCCGTTTGCACCGCCGTGCCTTATTTATCATTGTCGTCGATATCACATCAGTACTTCGAAGATAATTACAAACTTTTTTTTCATACTTTTTTTGGTACCCACCGAGTACTTAACAGTGTGATTTTTGATTTCTTGTACAAGGCCATTCTGGTGTCCGTTTTGCCTGCCGTTTGCACCGCCGTGCCTTATTTATCGTTGTGGTCGATATCACGTCGTTACTTCAAAGATAATTACAAACCTTTTTTTCGTACTTTTTTTATACCCACCGAATACTTAATGGTGTGATTTTTGATTCCTTGTTCATGGCCATTCGGGTGTCCGTTTCGTATGCCGTTTGCACCGATGTGTCTTATTTATCGTTGTGGTCGTTATCACATCGTTACTTCAAAGATAATTACAAAACTTTTTTTGGTACTTTTTTTATACCCAATGATTACTTAACGGTGTGATTTTTGATTCCTTGTACATGGCCATTCGCGTGTCCGTTTCGCATGCCGTTTACGCCGATATGTCTTATTTAACTTTCTGGTCGATATCACATAGTTACTTCACAGAGAATTATTAACGTTTTTCCGTACTTTTTGCTTACCCACCCATACTTAACGGTGTGTTTTTTGAATCCTTGTACAATGCCAATCTGGTCTCCGTCTTGCTTGCCGTTTGCACCGGCATGCCTTTTTTAAATCACAAACGTTTTTTTCGTACTTTTTTTTGTACCCATAGAGTACTTAACGGTGTGATTTTTGATTCCTTGTACAAGGCCATTCTAGTGTCCGTTTCGCATGCAGTTTGCACCGCCGAGCCTTATTTATCGTTGTGGTCGATATCACATCATTACTACAAAGATAATTACAATGCTTTATTTCCGTACTTTTTTTGTACCCACAGAGTACTTAATGGTGTGATTTTTTATACCTAGTATAAGGCCATTCTGGTCTCCATTTTGCTTGGCGTTTGCGCCGGCGTGCCTTATTTATCATTCTGGTCGATATCACATCAGTACTTCAAAGATAATTACACCGTTTATTTTCATACTTTTTTTTGTACCCATAGAGTAATTAACGGTGTGATATTTGATTCCTTGTACAAGGCCATTATAGTGTCTGTTTCGCATGCTGTTTGAACCGCCGTGCCTTATTGATCGTTGTGGTAGATATCACATTGTTACTTCAAAGATAATTACAAACCAATTTTTCGTACTTTTTTTATACCCTCCGATTACTTAACGGTGTGATTTTTGATTCCTTGTATAAGGCCATTTAGGTGTCCATTTCTCATGCCGTTTACGCCTCCGTGCCTTATTTATCATTGTGGTCTATATCACATCGTTACTTCGAAGAAAATCACAACCTTATTCTTCGTGCTTTTTTCATACCCATTTATTACTTAACAGTGTGATTTTTGATTCCTTGTACAAGGCCATTCGGGAGTCCGTTTAGCCTGCCGTTTGCACCGCCGTGCCTTATTTATCGTTGTGGTCGATATCACAATGTTACTTCAAAGTTAATAACAAACATTTTTTCGTACATTTTTTGTACCCACTGATTACTTAACGGGGTGATTTTTGATTCCTTGTACAAGGCCATTCGGGTCTCCGTTTCGCATGCCGTTTACGCCGATTAGTCTTATTTAACTTTCTTGTCGGTATCACATAGTTACTTAAAATGGAATTACAAACGTTTTTTTACATACTTTTGTTGTACCCATTGATTACTTAACGATGTGATTTTTGATTTCTTGTACAAGGCCATTCTGGTCTCCGTCTTGCTTGCCGTTGGCGCCGGTGTGCCTTATTTATCGTTCTGGTCGATATCAAATCAGTACTTCAAAGTAAATCACAAACTTTTTTTTCGTACTTTTTTTTGTACCCATAGAGTACTTAACGGTGTGATTTTTGATTCCTTTTACAAGGCCATTCTAGTGTCCGATTCGCATGCAGTTTGCACCGAATTGCCTTATTTATCGTTGTGGTCGATATCACATCGTTACTTCAAAGATAATTGCAAACCTTTATTTTCGTACTTTTTTTGTACCCACAGAGTACTTAATGGTGTGATTTTTGATACCTTGTATAAGTCCATTCTGGACTCCGTTTTGCTTGCCGTTTACGCCGGCGTGCCTTACTTATCGTTCTGGTCGATATCACATCAGTACTTCAAAGATAATTACACCGTTTTTTTCATACTTTTTTTTGTACCCATAGAGTACTTATCGGTGTGATTGTTGATTCATTGTACAAGGCCATTCTATTGTCCGTTTCACATGCCGTTTGCACCGCCGTGCCTTATTTATCGTTGTGCTCGAAATCACATCGTTACTTCAAAGATAATTACAAACCCTTTTTTTCGTACTTTTTTTATACCCACCGATTACTTAACGGTGTGATTTTGGATTCCTTGTACAAGGCCATTCGAGTGTCCGTTTCTCATACCGTTTACGCCTCTGTGCCTTATTTATCCTTGTGGTCGATATCACATCGTAACTTCAAAGATAATTACAAACCTTTTTTTCGTACTTTTTTGTACCCACCTATTACTTAACAGTGTGATTTTTGATTCCTTGTACATGGCCATTCGGGTGTCCGTTTCGCCTGCCGTTTGCACCGCCGTGCTTTATTTATCATTTCGGTCGATATCACATCAGCACTTCAAAGATAATTACAAACCTTTTTTCATACTTTTTTTGTACCCATCGAGTACTTAACGGTGTGATATTTAATACTTTGTACAAGTCCATTCTGGTCCCCGTTTTGCTTGCTGTTTGCGCCGGCGTGCCTTATTTATCGTTCTGGTCGATATCACATCATTACTTCAAAGAATATTACAAATGATTTTTTTCGTACCCACCGATTACTTAATTGTGTGATTTTTGATTCCTTATGCAAGGCCATTCGGGAGACCGTTTCACATTCCGTTTGTGCTGGCGTGCCTTATTTATCGTTCTTGTGGATATCACATCAGTACATCAAAGAAAATTACAAACGTTTTTTTCGTACTTTTTTTTACCCATAGAGTACTTAACGGTGTGATTTTGGATTCCTTGTACAAGGCCATTCTAGTCTCTGTTTCGCATGCCGTTTGCACCGCCGTGCCTTAGTTATCGTTGTGGTCGATATCACATCGTTACTTCAAACATAATTACAAACATTTTTTTTTCATACTTTTTTATACCCACCTATTACTTAACGGTGTGGTTTGTGATTCCTTGTACAAGGCCATTCGGGTGTCTGTTTCTCATACCGTTTACGCCGCCGTGCCATATTTATCGTTGTGGTCGATATCACATCGTTACTTCAAAAATAATTACAAACCTTTTTTCATACTTTTTTTGTATTACTTAACGGTGTGATTTTTTATTCCTTGTACTAGGCCATCCGGGTGTCCGTTTCGCCTGCCGTTTGCACCGCCGTGCCTTATTTATCGTTATGATCGATATCACATCAGTACTTCAAAGATAATTACAAACCTTTT
>JAOBSW010000871.1:0-81851 GCA_026214975.1 Gentiana macrophylla | reverse complement strand
TTGTTGACCAAGAGATACACGTTTTAAAAAAGAATACCTAAAAAAGCATAAGAGATCAAAAGTTTTCTTTAATTGAGAATGGTTATTATTCTCGTGATTGAAATGTTATTTTTCGACCAAGTCACCAAGCAACTTTAAACATGAAAAGCACGCGTCAAACAAGCATTCCGACTATTTAGGCAAGAAGCAATTGCATCTATTTATTCAAAGCACAATGACATAAGGTACATCAATGCCATATTACGTATAATAACCAAAACATGTACTAATATAAGTGTAAATTTTTTGAATCCTTGACCCGACACAAAGCCACAAAGCAACAAAGCAAAAACAACATATACTAAGGAAACCAACAAATAATATATTTTATGATATAAAAACATTGCTAATTTTGTATATGCACATTTAATGTATGTTCATATACTTTCACCCAATCATTTCTCCACTTTGTTCAACCAATATCGATTTTCCAACAATGTAGAACTAAATGAATCCAATACATTAAATCTAACCCATTTGCTCCACAAAGAATAGATGTCTAATTAGTTTGGTGAGTGCACCATCTTAAACAAATTGTTGGTTACGCAATTTATAAACTTAACTAAAAGTATCATTTTAAAGATTAACACACGGTACATTCTATCTATAGTCGTCATTATGCATTTTTTCAATCAATCTACAATATTAATTAGTATGATACCTAAATCCAATGAGTGTGTTGTTTAGTAACTAAAAAAAAGAGATTGATGTTTTCCTAATGAATGTTTTATTAGGTTATGCGTTTGGAACATATTGTCGGGAAAAAATAACCACAAACCAAATCTTATTATTTTAAAATTTTCTTAACTATGGATCAAGGCTGAAGCTAAATAAAGGTATTTATTTGGTTATTTTTAATCAGTAGGTAAAAGAAAAATTAAAATTAAACAAAAAAAACCAAAAACATGATAATGTTGAATATTTATTCAAAGAACAAACATCAAATAAACACCAAGAAGAAGAAATATTCAACAAACAACCTTCAAAAGTAAATACATCGACCTCATGGGTGAAACATGACTGACGAGATCAACGATGGCGATGAAGCACAAAGTACGTTATTAACCTCATTCTCTTAAGAATCAACGGTTTAGTGTTTTTTAATAATTCCTTTTTCTTATTTTGTTATACTCCATCTAGCCAATTAGAAATTTATGTTTAAACATTCGAATGAAAATTCGAACAAAAGAAACATAAACTTCAAATTTGCTATTTCTTAAATCACGGTGTTATAGATAAAAGAAAAAAGTGCATCATCATGGTCAAGCCTTTTGGCCGTTCTGCGATCAAGCGGGGAAGAGAAATCCCCCTATATCTGTCATCCAATTAAATTTTGCCAAGCCAATATACGTTTCACAAAAATTCATTTATCTATTCCCAGAGAATTGGGCAAATATATATCATCTGCATTACCTCGGAATCATAAACCCGCGTGGTGGAGGTTTTGGACTAAAATATGATTGGGCAAATATATATCATTTGCACAAATAACAGGACTATTTACAAAAACAGGGAAAGTTATAGGACTAAAAATCAAATAAACCCGCGTGGTGGAGGTTTTGGGTGGAGATTGTGGGAAGAAGGATGAAAAGAGGTTCGAGTCTCGCGTGTAGTCTTGAAAGCCGGTTTTGGTTGGGTCAATTGCCCAAAGCGGAGGGTCAATTTGGCGATTTTGTCTATAAAATATAAATATAGATCCGCCAAAGTGATCATTGATCGACCAATTGATAATTATGTTCTTTTGTTTTTTGAACATCATTGATAATTATGTTGACAAATTAAATGTGCAAAAATACATTGCGCAAATCATTTGGGACACGACTAGAATCACAAATAGTAATGATAAGTATCACAACCATTGTTCAATCACGAGTAATGATAGCGCCACAACCAAATTGACAACATCATCTATGAAAGATTCAAATCAAAATCCTTGCATAATAAGCAACGACGGTCTGTCTGTGACTTGAATAATATATAATAAACTAGTCTAAAACCGTACGATGCACTGAGATAAAATAAAAATATAAAAATAAAATATTAGAAAATAATTATTTGGAAAATGATAATTTTAAGTTAGAAAAACAATGTTATATTCTATAGAACTTAGATAATCTATCCACACATTACGCTAGTTATCTTAAGAAAAAATATATTATTTGAATAATTCATGAAAAAGATTAGTTTTGATTTCAAATAAAAAAAACTCGCGTACGAAACACGCCTTCACTTGTTTTAAATTATTTACATAAGAAAACATAAATCGGCCGCAACCCATACCTTAATCTACCAACACGTCCACATGACATTTATCTCCATTCTCACACCAACTTATTCACGACTCAAAAGAAACCACACCCGAAAAAACCTAAAACAACTCAAAATGTTTTCTTGAAAAAAAAGCATGAATAATCATAACGCCAGCTTTTCAAATTTTCCACCATTTACCGCATAAAAGGAAAAAAAAACTTAGCTTACAACCCTTTAGACTAAATACATTTATTTTAGATTTTACACAGGTTTTCAACATTTATTAAAGGAGCAATATCAAAATCCATTATTGACAATGGTTAAGAAGATTTCATTTATGCTTGAATTACACTTATTACTCAATATAATATAACATTTGAAAACTCAATAAGTCACAACCCATTATACTCTTCAACCTTTCACAATCAAGTCTTCGGTTCCTTTTTTTTATAAAAAAACTTAGTAACTATATCATTGAACATTTTCACGTTAAACTGTGTCAAAAGTATGCTTCCTCCAAATTTAAACAACTCCATTCAACCATTTGATAGTAAATAAAATTTTCCAACAACATAACATTAGTACACCAAAAGGGGAGAAATGTTTTTTTTCAGAAGAAGCTTTAAGTGTACGTAAATTTTTGGCTGTCAATGACCACCAAATTCAATCTTTATTTGGATTGTTGCGAATTGATCTACATACACACAATCACTCATGTTACGCCATGTGTCCATTGAGTTCGGTACAAAATTGAAATAAAGAATAAGCGAAATGAATCTTGCCTCGAATTTAGACCTTTCCGGTACAAAATCATTACACGAAAAGAAAAAAAATATAAGTAACATATGACTATGATGGACCAAAAGAGAATTTATTTGAAAATACACGAGCAGAACAAAGGTAACAAACACTCAAATGAGACAAAAGGTAAATCTAATGTCTTCATACAAATATTAACAACGTTTCGGGTGTTCATCATCCTTATGTTGCAATTGTCACTCAACGGTTGCCTTGTGACAATTCTACACATAAAATAAGTCTTGCTAGTAAACAATTTCATAATCTTCTAATACTAAAAATGAAACGACTAAAAAATGCATGAAAGTGGTAGAAAAATAAAGAGAAAAACAAAATGAAGCTCTTGACAATCTTGGTACCTTGACAATTTCTAAGCTCTTGGTTGTCACCATTCATCGCGTTGATGGATAAAATTCATCTTTAAAAGTGGTAAAAAAAATATTAGTCAAACAAAAATGAAGCTACCAAGTAGAATTACCTCTTCACGATGTTTCTTCATATATGAGGTGGTAACAAAATAAAAGAAAAACAAAAATGAAGCTTTTGGTAGCGATACCTTATCAACAAAGGCCTAATCTACCGCTTCTTCATCCGAGATAAAACTCTCTCACTTGGAAATAATATGTCTAAGTAGATTATAATTTTCTGCCAAAGCAGAAAAATTGTGAAGATTGAATATCATCATCATAAAGCACTCTCTTTTTGAAATAATTTATCTCATGATTAAAATTTTCACATAAAGCAGATTGTGAAGATTGAAAAGCATCATCATAAAAGATAAGACACATATGACGTAATCCTAAAATTGTCAGTAGCACAAAAACATCAACTCCCCTACTCTAAAATGGTTCACTAACTGAAAGCGGAATGGGAGGAAAAAAATATTACATGCATCAATTTAGTCGTTTAAAATATCGTCATCTGGGAGAAGTATGTATGAAATAAAGATCTAAGAAACAATATATATAAAGAAAAGAAGGAAATAGAAAAACAACATCGCCTTTCAATTTAACCTCCATTTCAAACTCACCCTAAAAATATTCTGTGATCAATCGCTTGCAGATGATACACAATATCTCACGAGATGCATATATATACACTTGGCGGACCTATCACGAGTATTATAGATGATACACAATTACTACATAATATACACAATTACTATACATAATAAATACGGTGTGAACCGAAAATATATTTACACAAATATAGTGCGTGTCTATATAGCTAATAGCATAATATTTAATTTTTTAGATATTTAAAAGTGTGTTGTTGTTTGTTTGTTTTTAGGGGTTTGGGTCGGATAGTTTTTTTTTGAAGACTCGGATAGACTATTTAAAAGTTTTTTAACATATAAATTCAAAAAAATTGAACAAATATAAACATCCAATTACTACATAATATACGTACTACTACTACAATAAATACAATATGAACTAGAAAATATATTTATGCAAATATAGTGCACGTGTCTATATAGCTAATAGCATATATAATATTAAAAAAATAGATATTTAAGAGAGTGTTGTTGTTTGTTTGTTTAATAGCATAATATTTAAAAAAAAATAGATATTTAAGAGAGTGTTGTTGTTTGTTTGTTTAATAGCATAATATTTAACAGAAACTCAAAAAAAAAATTTGAACCAATATAAACGTCGAACACATGAATTCAAAATATTTTAATAAATTTGAGCGTGTGTTATTGCATAGATTCAAAGAAATTTGAACAATTACTACACAATAAATACGGTGTGAACGAAAATATATTTACACAAATATTGTGCACGTGTTTATATAGCTAATAGCATTATATATTTTTTTACATATTTAAAAATGTGTTGCTGATTGTTTTTTTATATTTATTTTCATTTTGGTTGAATAGACTATTTAAAAGTTTTTTTAACACATAAGCGGTGTGAACAAGAAAATATATTTACACAAATATAGTGCACGTGTATATATAGCTAATAGCATTATATTTTTTTTTTTTTACATATTTAAAAATGTGTTGCTGATTGTTTTTTAATATTTATTTTCATTTTGGTCGAATAGACTATTTAAAAGTTTTTAACACATAAATTCAAAAAAATTGAACAAATATAAATATCTAGCACATAAATTCAAAAAGATTTTGAATAAATTTGAGAGCCACCATTATTGCATATATAGATTCAAAAAAATTGAACAAATTAAAGCAGCTACCATTATTGCTCTAAATTTTCTTTTAATGCTTTGACCAACACAATTATTAGGAGTTATTACTATTTTTTCACCGGCCGGGTATGGAGCGGGCAAATCGGGTAATTACGGGTTTGGGTCAAAATCGATTTTATTTCCTCTCCTAAAAATGTGTTGCTTGATTGTTTTTTTATATTTATTTTCATTTTGGTTGAATAGACTATTTAAAAAGTGTTTTAACACATAAGCGGTGTGAACCAAAATATATTTACACAAATATAGTGCTGCGTGTATATATAGCTAATAGCATTATATTTTTTTTTACATATTTAAAAATGTGTTGCTGATTGTTTTTAATATTTATTTTCATTTTGGTGAATAGACTATTTAAAAGTTTTTAACACATAAATTCAAAAAAAAATTGAACAAATATAAATATCTAGCACATAAATTCAAAATTTTTGAATAAATTTGAGGAGCCACCGTTATTGCATATATAGATTCAAAAAAATTGAACAAATTAAAGCAGCTACCATTATTGCTCTAAATTTTCTTTTAATGCTTTGACCAACACAATTATTAGGAGTTATTACTATTTTTTTCACCGGCCAGGTATGGAGCGGGCAAATCGGGTAATTACAGGGTTTGGGTCAAAATCGATTTTATTTCCTCTCCTAAATATATATATATATATATATATATATATATATATATATATATATATATATATATATATATATATATATATAGATAATCGATAGACTTAAAAAAAAAAAAAACAGCAGGAATGAGTCCTCGTCCTCCTTTGTAAGTTGCAAGGGCTAATTTGATCAATTCAAATCAAAAGAAAAGAAAATGACGCGGACAGGAAAAATATGAAAGTCTTTGTTTCTCATCAATTCGTCACAAAAATTCGTAGCAATATTGTCGAGAATTTGTGACGAAAAATGTTCGTCACAAAAATTCGTAACAAATCCCCGAAATTCTAGTAGTGCGGTGCTATAATCGAATCCAAATTTTGTCAAGAACTCAATAATTAATTTGAAGAAGCCTCTTTTGCCCCTTTTGTTTTCTCTCAAGAGTAGGAGTTCGAACAACGTAGTTGAAACCAATATTCTGACAAATACTTTTGTGGGAGGTTTATTTCATTGAAAATAACCTCCAAGGGATTAATGTATAATTAATTCTCCCATATTAATTTCCATAATTAATATTTTCTTTTAAATAAAAACTTAAATCCATAATTATAATAAGCATAATATTTAGATTCTCCATGAAATGGCACGTCTGTTTTTTCACGAGAATCGAATATGACATCAACACTCAAAACCGAAGCACTTAAAAGACTTTTCAAGAAAAGACAAGTTCACGCTGACGAAGGCTTTCTAGCTAATTTATAACTATTATTATTACTCCATCAGTAGCCGCATGCCTTCCATAATTGAAGTTTAGACACAACAAATAAATAATAAGTAGGAGAAGATTCAAATCAAAATCCATGCAAAAGAACGAAGGCATGTATATATGCTGAGTTGACTAATATTAATATATAATTAATAGAAAAACGCTGGGAATGAATGAGTCCGAGTCCTCCTTGCATGGGCTTTGATCAATTCAAAAGGAAATGACGCGGACAGGAAATTCACAAAGTCTTTGTTTCTCATTCAATTTGTCAATGTCAATGAACCCCAGAAAATGTTATATCTATAAATAGAGGCAAAGAGATGGCATTGTATATAACTCACTCAGATCGAACCAAAGAAAACCATATCTCCAAGACTCCAACTCTCATATAATATTTACAGTGTATGCTAGCTTCTCGATCGAAATTCGGAATACAGCTTCGTTGTCATTGTCTTGTTGACAATAGTTATATCTATATTCACAGCTAGCTAGCATCATCAAAGTATAAATAAATATGGCGGCGCAGCAGCTGTGGCGACTCACGATCGCAGCTTTTGTTCTTCTTACTGCAGTTTCCAGCTCATTTGCTTCTTCCAAAATTGTAGAGTACAATTTTGATGTAAGCTCTCACGTAATTAACCGTTTGTGTGATAATAACGTCATCACTGCTGTTAATGGTAGTATGCCGGGACCAACCATCAACGTCCGTGAGGTGATACCCTTGTTGTCAATGTACTCAACAACTCTCCTTACAATCTCACCATTCATTGGCATGGAATATTTCAGAAATTGACCCCATGGGCCGACGCGGACTGAGTATGTTACTCAGTGCCCAATCACTCCTGGAAACACTTATTCCTACCGCTTTAACATTACACAACAGGAAGGAACCCTTTGGTGGCATGCACTCCTCTTTAATGAGAGAAAGCTGTTCACGGAGCTCTCATCATTACGCCCTCCCCACGGTCGATCCTACCCCTTTCCGAAACCTCACATGAGTTTCCTATTCTGTTAGGTAATGCATCACTCCTTCCTATAAATAAACTTAACTTCCTGATGCATATTAATTAAATCATTACTAGCTAGCTACCTATATATGTACCTAGCTACTCACGAAATGCCGTTTGATGAACCGTTTAATTAACCGAAAATCATTAATTGTCTTTGCAGGTGAGTATTGGAAAGCAAACATCGTTGATTTGGACCAACAATCGCTCTTCACGGAGCCCAATTCAGCAAATCTGATGCCTTTACAATGAATGGATTGCCCGGATCTCTTTATCCTTGCTCAACTAATCGTAAGTGACCGCTATCAAGCATGCATATATACTAAATGGAAAAAGTACTGGTCGACTAGGATTTTAGATCCTTGTTGTAATTTTACTAATGATATCTAGCCATACTTTTACTGATCTTTTTCCCCTTTCATTCTATGCAGAAATGCACAAGATAAAGGTTGTACATGGAAAAGCGTATTTGCTGCGCATTATCAACCACGGCACTTAGTAACAATCTGTTTTCAAGATAGCCAAACACAATTTCACAGTTATGCATTAATCGGCGCCTCTTACACAACACCTTATGTCACCGATGTTGTGGTGATCGGCTCTGCTCAAGCGGTCGATGTTACGACGACCGCCAACCAACCACAGCGATGTATTATATGGCTGCTCATGTATACAAAGCCACCGTCGCTGGAGATTTCGACAACACTACCACTACCGGAATCCTGGAATATCACAAAGCAAAAAAGACCATTCCGTTAAAATGCCCCTCCTTCCGGCCTTCAACGACACCCGACCGCCCATAAGTTCTACACCAGTTTAACGGGACTAGTTTCTGCACCATTCTATGGGAAGTTCCACTTGAGGTGGATGAGCAAATGTTTGTCACGATTGGGTTGAGCTTAGCCGCCTGTGGAGGACCGGGAATGCTAGTTGCCCTGGTCCACTTGGCCAAAAGTTGCTGGTAGCATGAATAATGCCTCGTTTGTACTTCCCTCCAAGACTACAATGTTGGAAGCTTTTTACAATCGTAATACAACCGGAGTATATACCAATGATTTTCGAATCAACCGCCCTTGAAGTTCAACTACACCGATGGTAGCAACATTTTAAACCGGGCTGGTGATGACCTCAAAGTCAACTAAAGTGAAGTCCCTTAAATTTAATTCAGCGGTTCAGGTGGTACTACAAAACACGGCTTTAGTAACAGTTGACAACCACCCGATGCATTTGCATGGATTCAACTTCTATGTTTTGGCTCAAGGCTTGAAACTTGACCCAACAACCGACTCTGCAAGTTCAATTTAATCAACCCGCGGTCGCGAAATACAATTGCGGTCCCGTGGCGAGGATGAGTGCATTATTCGGTTCGAGTTGACAACCGGGTATATGGTATTTCCACTTTGTCACTTGGATCCACATTCTCATACCGGTTTAGGATTAAGCTTTGCGATTGAAAGCGGGCCAACTCTAGCAACTTCGCTTCCCCTCCACCTCTGGACCTTCCTAAATGTTAGGCATTAACGTCATTATACTTTATTCTTTTATTTTTGCAATGATTCATTTGTTTATTTACGTCGTCGTCGTGGTGTTCCTGAGAAGACTAATTAGTGGAAACTAGAGACTAGAGATATTTTGTATTTATTTAGGATTGCATCTTCCGGCAAATTAAATTCAATATATAATTGTAACAATTCAAAATTTGATGAACGAAGGCCTTGAATATGAGTTTTATGTTTCTTCGTAGTCTATTTTCGTCAAAGTTATTAACTAGGTTGAACCTTAACCGGGGACCATTCTTTTGGCAATTTCATCGTTTATTTTGCCTTAATTTCCGTGGTGCGATTGTTGGATTGTGATAGTTCTTGATTGTTTTGGCAGATTGGTAAATTTTCTGCCCTTTCTTACAAATGATAATTTAAATTTATTTTCCTTCATGTCTTTTCCAATTTATTCTTGATTGCGATTGTGGTCTAAAATTAATTATGAATAGCTAATTTTATTATAGTCGAATTATGTGACGGTTTATGAAGTCGATGTCTTGAGCGAAGAATTGAGAATAGGTTGTGAGTAAAAATTAAATCTTTTGAGCTGTTTGTGTCCTAAAACTTTACCTTAGTGGTTGATTTAAATTGATTACTTGATTCATTAATTTACTCACAAGCGCTATAAATGTGTTTTGTGAGGGAGTGCGAAAAGGGTTTGGGGATCGCCATGCACGCGAACTAGTCGAGTTTTTAGTCTTTACTTGAGTGAGGTTTTCTTGTTAAGCCGTGAATTCGGTGGACTTGGGTATATTCGATTCTTAATCATTTTAGGCAAGTTAAATCTCAAATAGGGGGCTTTGTTGTACCGAGCATGGGGTGTTAGATTGCGGTATCGATTGCTAGTCACCATCTTAGGAGATTGCACCCACGAACATGTTCATTTGTCCAATTGGTTGGTTGTTAGGGATAAGCCTATTCTTAGTGATTCGATGGAGGTGTCGGGAGTAGTTTGTCGATCATAGTTTGGCTATTTTTCATAATTATTTTAACCTTATTTCATTATTAGTTTAAGCATCTTCATGCGATATGCTTGACTAAACTAGATACAAAGTGATTTTGGGACTTGATCGATTACTTGTGGGATCGACCTTGCTCACCATTGTACAACCGGCCCGGTACCACGGTGAAGGTTGGTTCGCTATAATTTGACCATCGACTACACACTTCCGAGCCACGTTGCGCGTGGGATGGGACATTGCGGTGCATGCAATTTCGATCCTCTCCTTACAAAAATCGTCTTGGACACTTTTTGTGCACTATCTTGTCCCAATCCATAAACATTTCTTCTCTGAATCACCTTCCTTAACACTTTTTCCCATCGAATGTATCATATAGACAAAATACGAAGAAGTAACACGATTCCGATATAAATCATATAAAAATCAATTACACGAATCACGGGTGCGTTAAACATGTAATTAACCCAAATAACTCGTAATTCGCATTAATAATACTCAATTAACCTCTTTACCATTGTAATATTGATGGTAAATCTGATTATAAAGCGACATACATCAAGTCTCGGCTCTAAAACCAGGCGGATAAGCCGGAAATCATCATCTGAGACCCCAATCATAGACAATTCCTCACGGTGTCATCGTCCTTATCTGCTAATCTATCTGTTTCTTGCATGTAAAAGTTGATTGTATTCGGGACATTATTCATACACAACCAGTTCCTGAAACCACTACCCCTCATCTCCATTCCAATTCACGATCCTCTGAATTCTTTGAAACAAATCTCTTTGCTCGTGCTATAACTTTTGTGGAGCGGAGTGTTGTGTAAGTGAATCAATCAAAGGGCTTGAGGCGCCTCTTGGTTTGGGCGAAAATCAACCGACCAATTTGGATAGAATCGTTGGATTTTTAACTTTTGACCATCATCTTGAATTAAAAAAGTTTGTCGTAATCTTCCTTCGATGGAAAATGAATTAAAACTTGGTTGTTATCCAATAAGGCAATCGGACAAGCGATATTGAGCCACTAGCCGCATATAAATAAATTTATTGATAACATGATGGTCAACAAGACCTCCTTTTCAGGACTCGACCCCCTCAAAAGTCCCGAGATATTTGAAAGGAAAAGTACGAAAGAAGCGACCACAGTCATAAGAAGCATTAGCCAAATCCGCGCCGAAAATAGTAACCCGTTGATATTGCTTTCGGAGAGATTTATTTGAGACCAAAATCAATTGAAGCACTTTAAGTTTACTTTAATAACTTTCAAATTTTCTACACTCGCTCCAGGATCCAACGAAAATGGAATCACCAGAATATTGAAAATGTATTACAATTTATTAACGTGTTTATGTAAGTATTTTACTCAAAGGGTAGTTATTGGAACTAAGATTAATGGAGGTTTCTTGTATGTGTATAAATATTGTGACCTTATGATGAATAGAGGAGAAAATTTTCGAGAAATCTTTTATTCTGAACCTGACACAAAATGAGATAAAAGTGTCTTACCTCTAACAACAGCCACACCTTTGAAAATACGTTTTCCACAGCCTCTTTCCTAAGCACTAAGACCCTCATATACTATTAGCAAAGAAAGGCAGATAGTGGATCTTCTTGCCTCAATCCTTTATAACGCCCGTTTCCGGACACAGAGTACTTATCCGAAAAATAACGTATAGTATCATATAAATTCAATGTTATCGTAAGTCTACTACTACGTCTAACGAGTTTAGCAAAAACGTAATTTGAAGACTCGGGTAAAAATTCATAGAAGATACTAGAATAGAAATTCAACCGTTACTAAAGATGGAGCGTGTATCTTACAACCACGATATATAATTTAAAGACTTACAACAATGATGTCTCAAAGTATTACAACAACTTACAACAAAGTTCAAATGAAAATACAACTTGTCTTGAAAATAAAACAACATATTTTGGTATAATTTGAAATATAACAAATGTAAAAGCATCATCAAGTAGCATCATCAAACGTCGTCCTCATATTTCTCATCGAATTCTGTATCAATTTTCTCATCTTCGCATCCCCAAACACAAAATAAACATGTATTTGAGGTAAGTAGAAAGGTACTTCGTAAAGAGGAAGAAGCTAGTAGTTCAATTAAGCTTTACAACAAATAGGTTCACTTTATTAAGTTATCTTCATGAGGCCGACTCAACTCTAGGGTTCTCTTCATCGCATCAACATGTCGAGCCTATTTGTTTGTAGTTTATTTTTATCTTTGTTACATCATCATTCACGGGCACTACGCAATGTGCTACTCACCACGAAGTATCGCTTGCAACATATTAGTAGATCACACCAATAGCCACGGGCTAGTCTCGATAGTGTTCACGATCGGTGAAGTCCCTCCGTACTTGTGGTCTTGTAAATCTACGAAGTTATTCATTCGCGAATTGAAGTCCCTCTACTCATGTAGCCTCTAGGCCATAAGAGTTATTCACTTTATCCAACCGCCACCACATCACGATATAAACTTGTTCTCACCAAGAATTACATGATTTTTAGTCTTTTACTACACAAGTACGTATTTTATTAATCATTAACTACCCACCTATGTGTTTTCAAGGCAAAACTCACTTAACGGCTCTACTCCCTCACTTAGACATCTAGACACAACATCCTAAACGAATACACATACATTGATGAATTCAAATTCATCAATGGACAAGTCATTAATGCTCTTCCGTTGGTTCGGAACTTTAACTCTTATTAAGACTTCATTCTGTGCCAGAACTAAACGCATCAGAAGCTTAATCATGGCTTGTTCATGTTCATTTAGTGTTATTAGATCAAGAAGAAACACTCAAAACTCAACACAAGGCTCAAAACACTATTTTACAAAGCGAGAGTTTTGGCGCGCTAAAACCTCTCGAATCCTCAATGCATTCAGTACGCTTTTGGCGCGCATCGAATTCCTTTGTCGTGCGCTAAAAGATCGCAGTAAGATTCATGATGTTTTCTGGACCATTTTAGTGCGCGCTTTACCGCGCTCAAGGCACAGCTTTGAAAACTTTCTAAATCGATTTCCCACTTTACGGTTCCGTTTTGTACGTGCCAAACCCAGATCTTGCGTGCTAAAACCTAAATTACCCACTAAACATCTGTTTTCTTCACTTAAGCGGTTTCTAACCCATTCCAAACATGATCAACATCAATTTGTGATAAAGCCAAAAAAAAAACACCACTTTGCATACCATGACACTTAATACAACCAAAGCAACATCTAGGCAAGGAATTTAGCACCAAAACATCCCAAAGCTTAATCCTTAACATTATAAGACATAATTGAAACCATATGGCGAGCCTCTTACTTGATCATAGCGATTTCCAAATCAAAACATGAAAGTAACTCACTGACAAGACCTTGATTCTTCAACAACAACCACATGTGATCAATCTCAAACTTGAATTAGACTTGATTACATTCTTACATAACAAAAATCCTCGAATTACACAAGACACTACAAGACTTGATAAATTCCACAATTAGGGTCGAAATTCATACCTTGCGAGATACTTGGAAATCTTGCTATCAAAGCGTTCTTTGTCCTCTCACGATTCGGTGCTATAATCGAATCAATTTTGTCAAGAACTCAATAATTAATTTGAAGAAGCCTCTTTTGCCCCTTTTGTTTTCTCTCAAGAGTAGGAGTTCGAACAACGTAGTTGGAACCAATATTACGACAAATAACGCACACGATTGGGAGGTTTATTTCATTGAAAATAACCTCCAAGGGATTAATGTATAATTAATTCTCCCATATTAATTTCCATAATTAATATTTTCTTTTAAATAAAAACTTAAATCCATAATTATAATAAGCATAATATTTAGTTACCATGAAATGGCCGTCTGTTTTTTCGCGAGAATCGAATATGACATCAACACTCAAAACCCAAGCACTTAAAAGACTTTTCAAGAAAGACAAGTTCACGCTGACGAAGGCTTTCTAGCTAATTTATAACTATTATTATTACTCCATCAGTAGCCGCATGCCTTCCATAATTGAAGTTTAGACACAACAAATAAATAATAAGTAGGAGAAGATTCAAATCAAAATCCATGCAAAAGAACGAAGGCATGTATATATGCTGAGTTGACTAATATTAATATATAATTAATAGAAAAAACGCTGGGAATGAATGAGTCCGAGTCCTCCTTGCATGGGCTTTGATCAATTCAAAAAGGAAATGACGCGGACAGGGAAATTCACAAAGTCTTTGTTTCTCATTCAATTTGTCAATGTCAATGAACCCCAGAAAATGTTATATCTATAAATAGAGGCAAAGAGATGGCATTGTATATAACTCACTCAGATCAGAAAGAAAAACCATATCTCCAAGACTCCAACTCTCATATAATATTTACAGTGTATGCTAGCTTCTCGATCGAAATTGAATACAACCGTTGTCATTGTCTTGTTGACAATAGTTATATCTATATTCACAGCTAGCTAGCATCATCAAAGTATAAATAAATATGGCGGCGCAGCAGCTGTGGCGACTCACGATCGCAGCTTTTGTTCTTCTTACTGCAGTTTCCAGCTCATTTGCTTCTTCCAAAATTGTAGAGTACAATTTTGATGTAAGCTCTCACGTAATTAACCGTTTGTGTGATAATAACGTCATCACTGCTGTTAATGGTAGTATGCCGGGACCAACCATCAACGTCCGTGAGGTGATACCCTTGTTGTCAATGTACTCAACAACTCTCCTTACAATCTCACCATTCATTGGCATGGAATATTTCAGAAATTGACCCCATGGGCCGACGGACCTGAGTATGTTACTCAGTGCCCAATCACTCCTGGAAACACTTATTCCTACCGCTTTAACATTACACAACAGGAAGGAACCCTTTGGTGGCATGCACACTCCTCTTTAATGAGAGAAACTGTTCACGGAGCTCTCATCATTAAGCCCTCCCCACGGTCGATCCTACCCCTTTCGAAACCTCACATGAGTTTCCTATTCTGTTAGGTAATGCATCACTCCTTCCTATAAATAAACTTAACTTCCTGATGCATATTAATTAAATCATTACTAGCTAGCTACCTATATATGTACCCTAGCTACTCACGAAATGCCGTTTGATGAACCGTTTAATTAACCGAAAATCATTAATTGTCTTTGCAGGTGAGTATTGGAAAGCAAACATCGTTGATTTGGACCAACAATCGCTCTTCACGGGCCCAATTCAGCAAATCTGATGCCTTTACAATGAATGGATTGCCGGATCTCTTTATCCTTGCTCAACTAATCGTAAGTGACCGCTATCAAGCATGCATATATACTAAATGGAAAAAGTACTGGTCGACTAGGATTTTAGATCCTTGTTGTAATTTTACTAATGATATCTAGCCATACTTTTACTGATCTTTTTCCCCTTTCATTCTATGCAGAAATGCACAAGATAAAGGTTGTACATGGAAAGAGCGTATTTGCTGCGCATTATCAACACGGCACTTAGTAACAATCTGTTTTCAAGATAGCCAAACACAATTTCACAGTTATGCATAATCGGCGCCTCTTACACAACACCTTATGTCACCGATGTTGTGGTGATCGGCTCTGCTCAAGCGGTCGATGTTACGTTGACCGCCAACCAACCACCGGCGATGTATTATATGGCTGCTCATGTATACAAAGCCACCGTCGCTGGAGATTTCGACAACACTACCACTACCGGAATCCTGGAATATCACAAAGCAAAAAAGACCATTCCGTTAGAAATGCCCCTCCTTCCGGCCTTCAACGACACGCCGACCGCCCATAAGTTCTACACCAGTTTAACGGGACTAGTTTCTGCACCATTCTATGGGGAAGTTCCACTTGAGGTGGATGAGCAAATGTTTGTCACGATTGGGTTGAGCTTAGCCGCCTGTGGAGGACCCGGGAATGCTAGTTGCCCTGGTCCACTTGGCCAAAGAGTTGCTGGTAGCATGAATAATGCCTCGTTTGTACTTCCCTCCAAGACTACAATGTTGGAAGCTTTTTACAATCGTAATACAACCGGAGTATATACCAATGATTTTCCGAATCAACCGCCCTTGAAGTTCAACTACACCGATGGTAGCAACATTTTAAACCCGGAGCTGGTGATGACCTCAAAGTCAACTAAAGTGAAGTCCCTTAAATTTAATTCAACGGTTCAGGTGGTACTACAAAACACGGCTTTAGTAACAGTTGACAACCACCCGATGCATTTGCATGGATTCAACTTCTATGTTTTGGCTCAAGGCTTGAGCTTCGACCCAACAACCGACTCTCGCAAGTTCAATTTAATCAACCCGCGGTCACGAAATACAATTGCGGTCCCGGTGGCGGGATGGTGCATTATTCGGTTCGAGTTGACAACCCGGGTATATGGTATTTCCACTTTGTCACTTGGATCCACATTCTCATACCGGTTTAGGATTAAGCACTGCGAGTTGAAAGCGGGCCAACTCTAGCAACTCGCTTCCCCTCTCCACCTCTGGACCTTCCTAAATGTTAGGCATTAACGTCATTATACTTTATTCTTTTATTTTTGCAATGATTCATTTGTTTATTTACGTCGTCGTCGTGGTGTTCCTGAGAGAAGACTAATTAGTGGAAACTAGAGACTAGAGATATTTTGTATTTATTTAGGATTGCATCTTCCGGCAAATTAAATTCAATATATAATTGTAACAATTCAAAATTTGATGAACGAAGGCCTTGAATATGAGTTTTATGTTTCTTCGTAGTCTATTTTAAATCAAAGTTATTAACTAGGTTGAACCTTAACCGGGACCATTCTTTTGGCAATTTCATCGTTTATTTTGCCTTAATTTCCGTGGTGCGATTGTTGGATTGTGATAGTTCTTGATTGTTTTGGCAGATTGGTAAATTTTCTGCCCTTTCTTACAAATGATAATTTAAATTTATTTTCCTTCATGTCTTTTCCAATTTATTCTTGATTGCGATTGTGGTCTAAAATTAATTATGAATAGCTAATTTTATTATAGTCGAATTATGTGACGGTTTATGAAGTCGATGTCTTGAACGAAGAATTGAGAATAGGTTGTGAGTAAAAATTAAATCTTTTGAACTGTTTGTGTCCTAAAACTTTACCTTAGTGGTTGATTTAAATTGATTACTTGATTCATTAATTTACTCACAAACGCTATAAATGTGTTTTGTGAGGGAGTGCACGAAAAAGGGTTTGGGGATCGCCATGCACGAACTAGTCGAGTTTTTTCGAGTCTGTTACTTGAGTGAGGTTTTCTTGTTAAGCCGTGAATTCGGTGGACTTGGAGTATATTCAGTTCTTAATCATTTTAGGCAAGTTAAATCTCAAATAGGGGACTGTTGTACCGAGCATGGGGTGTTAGATTGCGGTATCAGTGCCTAGTCACCATCTTAGGAGATTGCACCCACGAACATGTTCATTTGTCCAATTGGTTGGTTGTTCGGGAAAAGCCTATTCTTAGTGATTCGATGGAGGTGTCGGGAGTAGTTTGTCTGATCATAGTTTGGCTATTTTTTCATAATTATTTTAACCTTATTTCATTA
Source organism: Gentiana macrophylla (assembly GCA_026214975.1). NCBI lineage: Eukaryota > Viridiplantae > Streptophyta > Magnoliopsida > Gentianales > Gentianaceae > Gentiana > Gentiana macrophylla. Next base: position 64,115 of record JAOBSW010000871.1, on the reverse strand, counting down.
TTAGTTTAAGCATCTTCATGCGATATGCTTGACCTAAACTAGATACAAGAGTGATTTTGGGACTTGATCGATTACTTGTGGGATACGACCTTGCTCACCATTGTACAACCGGCCCGGTACCCTGCCGGTGAAGGTTGGTTCGCTATAATTTGACCATCAGCTACACACTTCCGAGCCACGTTGCAGCGTGGGATGGGACATTGCTACATGGTGCATGCAATTTCGATCCTCTCCTTCTAAAATCCGTCTTGGACACTTTTGTGCACTATCTTGTCCCAATCCATAAACATTTCTTCTCTAAATCACCTTCCTTAACACTTTTTCCCATCGAGAATGTATCATATAGACAAAATACGAAGAAGTAACACGATTCCCGATATAAATCATATAAAAATCAATTACACGAATCACGGGTCGTTAAACATGTAATTAACCCAAATAACTCGTAATTAGCATTAATAATACTCCAATTAACCTCTTTACCATTGTAATATTGATGGTAAATACGATTATAAAGCGAGACATACATCAAGTCTCGGCTCTAAAACCGGGCGGATAAGCCCGGAAATCATCATCTAGACCCCATCATAGACAATTCCTCACCGGTGTCATCGTCCTTATATCGCCTAATCTATCCGTTTCTTGCATGTAAAAGTTGATTGTATTCGGGACATTATTCATACACAACAGTTCCTAGAAACCCTACCCCTCATCTCCATTCCAATTCACGATCCTCTCGTTCTTTGAAACAAATCTCTTGCTACGTCTTTCATAACCTTTGTGGGAGCGGAGTGTTGTGTAAGGTGAATCAATCCAAAGGGCTTGTGGCGCCTCTTGGTTTGGACGAAAATCAACCGACCAATTTGGATAGAATCGTTGGATTTTTAACTTTTGACCATCATCTTGAATTAAAAAAGTTTGTCGTAATCTTCCTTCGATGGAAAATGAATTAAAACTTGGTTGTTATCCAATAAGGCAATCGGACAAGCGATGATTGAGCCACTAGCCGCATATAAATAAATTTATTGATAACAGTAGTCCAACAAGACCTCCTTTTCGGACTCGACCCCCTCAAAAGTCCCCCAGATATTTGAAAGGAAAAGTACCGAAAGAGCGAAGACAGTCATAAGAAGCATTAGCCAAATCCGCGTCGAAAATAGTAACCCGTTGATATTGCTTTCGGAGAGATTTATTTGAGACCGAAATCAATTGAAGCACTTTAAGTTTACTTTAATAACTTTCAAATTTTCTACACTCGCTCAGGATCCAACGAAAATGGAATCACGAGAATATTGAAAATGTATTACAATTTATTAACGTGTTTATGTAAGTATTTTACTCAAAGGGTAGTTATTGGAACTAAGATTAATGGAGGGTTTCTTGTATGTGTATAAATATTGTGACCTTATGATGAATAGAGGAGAGAAATTTTCGAGAAATCTTTTATTCTGAACCTGACACAAAATGAGATAAAAGTGTCTTACCTCTAACAACAGCCACACCTTTGAAAATACGTTTTTCCACAGCCTCTTTCCTAAGCACACTAAGACCCTCATATACTATTAGCAAAAGAAAGGCAGATAGTGGATCTTCTTGCCTCAATCCACTGTAACGCCCCGTTCCCGGACACAGAGTACTTATCCGAAAAATCACGTATAGTATCATATAAATTCAATGTTATACGTAAGTCTCTACTACGTCTAACGAGTTTAGCAAAAACGTAAGCTGAAAGACTCGGGTAAAAATTCATAGAAGATACTAGAATAGAAATTCAACCGTACTAAAGATGGAACGTGTATCTTACAACCACGATATATAATTTAAAGACTTACAACAACGATGTCTCAAAGTAATACAACTTAACTTACAACAAAGTTCAAATGAAAATACAACTTGTCTTGAAAATAAAACAACATATTTTGGTATAATTTGAAATATAACAAATGTAAAAGCATCATCAAGTAGCATCATCAAACGTCGTCCTCATATTTCTCATCGAATTACAGATCAATTTTCTCATCTTCGCATCCCCAAACACAAAATAAACATGTATTTGAGGTAAGTAGAAAGGTACTTCGTAAAGAGGAAGAAGCTAGTACTTCAATTAAGTTTTACAACAAATAGGTTCACTTTATTAAGTTATCTTCATGAGGCCGACTCAACTCTAGGGTTCTCTACATCGCATCAACATGTCGTGCCTATTTGTTTGTAGTTTATTTTTATCTTTGTTACATCATCATTCACGGGCACTACGCAATGTGCTACTCACCACGAAGTATCGCTTGCAACATATTAGTAGATCACACCAATAACCATGGGCTAGCCCCGATAGTGTTCACGATCGGTAAAGTCCCTCCGTACTTGTGGTCTTGTAAATCTACGAAGTTATTCATTCGCGAATTGAAGTCCCTCTACTCATGTAGCCTCTAGGCCATAAGAGTTATTCACTTTATCCGACCGCCACCAAATCACGATATAAACTTGTTCTTACCAAGAATTACATGATTTTTAGTCTTTTACTACACAAGTACGTATTTTATTAATCATTAACTAGCCACCAATGTGTTTTCAAGGCAAAACTCACTTAACGGCTCTACTCCCTCACTTAGACATCTAGACACAACAACCTAAACGAATACACATACATTGATGAATTCAAATTCATCAATGGACAAGTCATTAATGCTCTTCCGACGGTTCAGAACTTTAACTCTTATGAAGACTTCATTCTGTGCCAGAACTAAACGCATCAGAAGCTTAATCATGGCTTGTTCATGTTCATTTAGTGTTATTAGATCAAGAAGCAACACTCAAAACTCAACACAGGGCTCAAAACACTATTTTACAAAACAGAGGTTTTGACGCGCACTAAAACCTCTCTGAATCCTCAATCTGCTTCTGGTCTGCTTTTGGCGCGCATCGAAATCCTTTGTCGTGCGCTAAAAGCTCCCAGTAAGATTCAGGATGTTTTCTGGACCATTTTAGTGCGCGCTACACGCTGAAAACTTTCTAAATCGATTTCCCACTTTCTGGTTCCGTTTTGGCACGTGCCAAACCCCCAGTGCGCGTGCTAAAACCTAAATTACCCCTAAACATCTGTTTTCTTCACTTAAACGGTTTCTAACCCATTCCAAACATGATCAACATCAATTTGACAGTAAAACCAGCAAAAAAAACACCACTTTGCATACCATGACACTTAATACAACCAAAGCAACATCTAGGCAAGGAATTTAGCACCAAAACATCCCAAAGCTTAATCCTTAACATTATAAGACATAATTGAAACCATATGACGAGCCTCTTACTTGATCATAGCGATTTCCTAATCAAAACATGAAAGTAACTACAGCAAGACCTTGATTCTTCAACAACAACCCTATGTGATCAATCTCAAACTTGAATTAGACTTGATTACATTCTTCTATAACAAAAATCCTACGAATTACACAAGAAACTACAAGACTTGATAAATTCCACAATTAGGGTCGAAATTCATACCTTGCAGATACTTGGAAATCTTGCTATCAAAACGTTCTTTGTCCTCTCACGATTCCGGTGCTATAATCGAATCCGAATTTTGTCAAGAACTCAATAATTAATTTGAAGAAGCCTCTTTTGCCCCTTTTGTTTTCTCTCAAGAGTAGGAGTTCGAACAACGTAGTTGAAACCAATATTCTGACAAATAACGCCCAAGTGGGGAGGTTTATTTCATTGAAAATAACCTCCAAGGGATTAATGTATAATTAATTCTCCCATATTAATTTCCATAATTAATATTTTCTTTTAAATAAAAACTTAAATCCATAATTATAATAAACATAATATTTCGTTCCCGCATAAAATGACACGTCTGTTTTTTCCCTGAGAATCGGAATATGACATCAACACTCCAAAACCGAAGCACTTAAAAGACTTTTCAAGAAAGACAAGTTCACGCTGACGAAGGCTTTCTAGCTAATTTATAACTATTATTATTACTCCATCGAGTAGCCGCATGCCTTCCATAATTGAAGTTTAGACACAACAAATAAATAATAAGTAGGAGAAGATTCAAATCAAAATCCATGCAAAAGAACGAAGGCATGTATATATGCTGAGTTGACTAATATTAATATATAATTAATAGAAAAAACGCTGGGAATGAATGAGTCCGAGTCCTCCTTGCATGGGCTTTGATCAATTCAAAAAGGAAATGACGCGGACAGGAAATTCACAAAGTCTTTGTTTCTCATTCAATTTGTCAATGTCAATGAACCCCAGAAAATGTTATATCTATAAATAGAGGCAAAGAGATGGCATTGTATATAACTCACTCAGATCGAACCAAAGAGAAAACCATATCTCCAAGACTCCAACTCTCATATAATATTTACAGTGTATGCTAGCTTCTCGATCGAAATTCGGAATACAGCTTCCGTTGTCATTGTCTTGTTGACAATAGTTATATCTATATTCACAGCTAGCTAGCATCATCAAAGTATAAATAAATATGGCGGCGCAGCAGCTGTAGCGACTCACGATCGCAGCTTTTGTTCTTCTTACTGCAGTTTCCAGCTCATTTGCTTCTTCCAAAATTGTAGAGTACAATTTTGATGTAAGCTCTCACGTAATTAACCGTTTGTGTGATAATAACGTCATCACTGCTGTTAATGGTAGTATGCCGGGACCAACCATCAACGTCCGTGAGGGTGATACCCTTGTTGTCAATGTACTCAACAACTCTCCTTACAATCTCACCATTCATTGGCATGGAATATTTCAGAAATTGACCCCATGGGCCGACGGACCTGAGTATGTTACTCAGTGCCCAATCACTCCTGGAAACACTTATTCCTACCGCTTTAACATTACACAACAGGAAGGAACCCTTTGGTGGCATGCACACTCCTCTTTAATGAGAGAAACTGTTCACGGAGCTCTCATCATTCGCCCTCCCCACGGTCGATCCTACCCCTTTCCGAAACCTCACCGCGAGTTTCCTATTCTGTTAGGTAATGCATCACTCCTTCCTATAAATAAACTTAACTTCCTGATGCATATTAATTAAATCATTACTAGCTAGCTACCTATATATGTACCCTAGCTACTCACGAAATGCCGTTTGATGAACCGTTTAATTAACCGAAAATCATTAATTGTCTTTGCAGGTGAGTATTGGAAAGCAAACATCGTTGATTTGGACCAACAATCGCTCTTCACCGGAGCCCAATTCAGCAAATCTGATGCCTTTACAATGAATGGATTGCCCGGATCTCTTTATCCTTGCTCAACTAATCGTAAGTGACCGCTATCAAGCATGCATATATACTAAATGGAAAAAGTACTGGTCGACTAGGATTTTAGATCCTTGTTGTAATTTTACTAATGATATCTAGCCATACTTTTACTGATCTTTTTCCCCTTTCATTCTATGCAGAAATGCACAAGATAAAGGTTGTACATGGAAAGACGTATTTGCTGCGCATTATCAACACGGCACTTAGTAACAATCTGTTTTTCAAGATAGCCAAACACAATTTCACAGTTGTTATGCAAATCGACGCCTCTTACACAACACCTTATGTCACCGATGTTGTGGTGATCGGCTCTGCTCAAACGGTCGATGTTCTGTTGACCGCCAACCAACCACCGCGATGTATTATATGGCTGCTCATGTATACAAAGCCACCGTCGCTGGAGATTTCGACAACACTACCACTACCGAATCCTGGAATATCACAAAGCAAAAAAGACCATTCCGTTAGAAATGCCCCTCCTTCCGGCCTTCAACGACACGCCGACCGCCCATAAGTTCTACACCGTTTAACGGGACTAGTTTCTCGCACCATTCTATGGGGAAGTTCCACTTGAGGTGGATGAGCAAATGTTTGTCACGATTGGGTTGAGCTTAGCCGCTGTGTGAGGACCGGGAATGCTAGTTGCCCTGGTCCACTTGGCCAAAGAGTTGCTGGTAGCATGAATAATGCCTCGTTTGTACTTCCTCCAAGACTACAATGTTGGAAGCTTTTACAATCGTAATACAACCGGAGTATATACCAATGATTTTCCGAATCAACCGCCCTTGAAGTTCAACTACACCGATGGTAGCAACATTTTAAACCCGGGCTGGTGATGACCTCAAAGTCAACTAAAGTGAAGTCCCTTAAATTTAATTCAACGGTTCGTGGTGGTACAAAACACGGCTTTAGTAACGATTGACAACCACCCGATGCATTTGCATGGATTCAACTTCTATGTTTTGGCTCAAGGCTTGAAACTTCGACCCAACAACCGACTCTCGCAAGTTCAATTTAATCAACCCAAGAAAGAAATACAATTGCGGTCCCAAAGCGGGATGGTTCATTATTCGGTTCGAGTTGACAACCCGGGTATATGGTATTTCCACCGCTCACTTGGATCCACATTCTCATACCGGTTTAGGATTCGCTTTGCGGTTGAAAGCGGGCCAACTCTAGCAACTACGCTTCCCTCCACCTCTGGACCTTCCTAAATGTTAGGCATTAACGTCATTATACTTTATTCTTTTATTTTTGCAATGATTCATTTGTTTATTTACGTAAATCGTCGTGGTGTTCCTGAGAGAAGACTAATTAGTGGAAACTAGAGACTAGAGATATTTTGTATTTATTTAGGATTGCATCTTCCGGCAAATTAAATTCAATATATAATTGTAACAATTCAAAATTTGATGAACGAAGGCCTTGAATATGAGTTTTATGTTTCCTCGTAGTCTATTTTCGTCAAAGTTATTAACTAGGCTGAACCTTAACCGGGGACCATTCTTTTGGCAATTTCATCGTTTATTTTGCCTTAATTTCCGTGGTGCGATTGTTGGATTGTGATAGTTCTTCGATTGTTTTTGGCAGATTGGTAAATTTTCTGCCCTTTCTTACAAATGATAATTTAAATTTATTTTCCTTCATGTCTTTTCCAATTTATTCTTGATTTTGATTGTGGTCTAACCTTAATTATGAATAGCTAATTTTATTATAGTCGAATTATGTGACGGTTTATGAAGTCGATGTCTTGAACGATGAATTGAGAATAGGTTGTGAGTAAAAATTAAATCTTTTGAACTGTTTGTGTCCTAAAACTTTACCTTAGTTGTTGATTTAAATTGATTACTTGATTCATTAATTTACACACAAACGCTATAAATGTGTTTTGTGAGGGAGTGCACGAAAAAGGGTTTGGGGATCGCCATGCACGAACTAGTCGAGTTTTTTCGTGTCTGTTACTTGAGTGAGGTTTTCTTGTTAAGCCGTGAATTCGGTGGACATGGAGTATATTCAGTTCTTAATCATTTTAGGCAAGTTAAATCTCAAATAGGGGACTGTTGTACCCGAGCATGGGGTGTTAGATTGCGTATCGCTGCCTAGTCACCATCTTGGAGAGATTGCACCCACGAACATGTTCATTAGTCCAATTGGTTGGTTGTTCGGGATAAGCCTATTCTTAGTGATTCGATGGAGGTGTCGGGAGTAGTTTGTCTGATCATAGTTTGGCTATTTTTTTCATAATTATTTTAACCTTATTTCATTATTAGTTTAAGCATCTTCATGCGATATGCTTGACTTAAACTAGATACAAGAGTGATTTTGGGACTTGATCGATTACTTGTGGGATACGACCTTGCTCATCATTGTACAACCGGCCCGGTACCCTGCCGGTGAAGGTTGGTTCGCTATAATTTGACCATCAGCTACACACTTGCGAGGCATGTTGCAGCGTGGGATGGGACCGCTGCGGTGCATGCAATTTCAGTCCTCTCCTTCTAAAATCCGTCTTGGACACTTTTGTGCACTATCTTGTCCCAATCCGCAAACATTTCTTCTCTGAATCACATTCCTTAACACTTTTTCCCATCAGAATGTATCATATAGACAAAATACGAAGAAGTAACACCGATTCCCGGTATAAATCATATAAAAATCAATTACACGAATCACGGGTCGCTAAACATGTAATTAACCCAAATAACTCGTAATTCGCATTAATAATACTCCAATTAACCTCTTTACCATTGTAATATTGATGGTAAATACAGTGTAAAGCAGACATACATCAAGTCTCGGCTCTAAAACCGGGCGGATAAGCCCGGAAATCATCATCTAGACCCCCATCATAGACAATTCCTCACCGATGTCATCGTCCTTATCTGCCTAATCTATCTGTTTCTTGCATGTAAAAGTTGATTGTATTCGGGACATTATTCATACACAACCAGTTCCTAGAAACCCTACCCCTCATCTCCATTCCAATTACGATCCTCTCGTTGCTGAAACAAATCTACTGCTACGTACTATAACCTGTGGAACGGAGTGTTGTGTAAGGCTGAATCAATCCAAAGGGCTTGAGACGCCTCTTGGTTTGGACGAAAATCAACCGACCAATTTGGATAGAATCGTTGGATTTTTAACTTTTGACCATCATCTTCGAATTAAAAAAGTTTGTCGTAATCTTCCTTCGATGGAAAATGAATTAAAACTTGGTTGTTATCCAATAAGGCAATCGGACAAGCAGTATTGAGCCCTAGCCGCATATATATAAATAAATTTATTGATAACAGTAGTCCAACAAGACCTCCTTTTCAGACTCTGACCCCCTCCAAAAGTCCCCAGATATTTGAAAGGAAAAGTACCGAAAGAGCAGCACAGGTCATAAGAAGCATTAGCCAAATCCGCATCGAAAATAGTAACCCCGTTGATATTGCTTTCGGAGAGATTTATTTGAGACCAGAAATCAATTCGAAGCACTTTAAGTTTACTTTAATAACTTTCAAATTTTCTACACTCGCTCCAGGATCCAACGAAAATGGAATCACCAGAATATTGAAAATGTATTACAATTTATTAACGTGTTTATGTAAGTATTTTACTCAAAGGGTAGTTATTGGAACTAAGATTAATGGAGGGTTTCTTGTATGTGTATAAATATTGTGACCTTATGATGAATAGAGGAGAGAAATTTTCGAGAAATCTTTTATTCTGAACCTGACACAAAATGAGATAAAAGTGTCTTACCTCTAACAACAGCCACACCTTTGAAAATACGTTTTTCCACAGCCTCTTTCCTAAGCACACTAAGACCCTCATATACTATTAGCAAAAGAAAGGCAGATAGTGGATCTTCTTGCCTCAATCCACTGTAACGCCCCGTTCCCGGACACAGAGTACTTATCCGAAAAATCACGTATAGTATCATATAAATTCAATGTTATACGTAATTCTCTACTACGCCTAACGAGTTTAGCAAAAACGTAAGCTGAAAGACTCGGGTAAAAATTCATAGAAGATACTAGAATAGAAATTCAACCGTACTAAAGATGGAAAGTGTATCTTACAACCACGATATATAATTTAAAGACTTACAACAACGATGTCTCAAAGTAATACAACTTAACTTACAACAAAGTTCAAATGAAAATACAACTTGTCTTGAAAATAAAACAACATATTTTGGTATAATTTGAAATATAACAAATGTAAAAGCATCATCAAGTAGCATCATCAAACGTCGTCCTCATATTTCTCATTGAATTCTGTATCAATTTTCTCATCTTCGCATCCCCAAACACAAAATAAACATGTATTTGAGGTAAAAAGAAAGGTATTTCGTAAATAGGAAGAAGCTAGTAGTTCAATTAAGTTTTACAACAAATAGGTTCACTTTAGTAAGTTATCTTCATGAGGCCGACTCAACTCTATGGTTCTCTTCATCGCATCAACATGTCGTGCCTATTTGTTTGTAGTTTATTTTTATCTTTGTTACATCATCATTCACGGGCACTACGCAATGTGCTACTCACCACGAAGTATCGCTTGCAACATATTAGTAGATCACACCAATAACCACGGGCCAGTCCCGATAGTGTTCACGATCGGTAAAGTCCCTCCGTACTTGTGGTCTTGTTAATCTACGAAGTTATTCATTCGTGAATTGAAGTCCCTCTACTCATGTAGCCTCTAGGCCATAAGAGTTATTCACTTTATACGACCGCCACCACATCACGATATAAACTTGTTCTTACCAAGAATTACATGATTTTTAGTCTTTTACTACACAAGTACGTATTTTATTAATCATTAACTAGCCACCTTTGTGTTTTCAAGGCAAAACTCACTTAACGGCTCTACTCCCTCACTTAGACATTTAGACACAACATCCTAAACGAATACACATACATTGATGAATTCAAATTCATCAATGGATGTTAAGGGTGATTTTATACGTTTTATAAGGATATGTTTTATATCAATTTCCCCCATATGTGGATGTTTTTCATAGAAATCGAGCTTTATAATTGAAATATTGAGCAAGTGGTGTTTTCAATAGTTAAATTGCAAAACATAACGAATTATGTGCTTAAATTGTGATTTTATATTATTTTGGAATATCGTTACGCTTTGGTATGCTTTTCCTACATTGTAGATACACATTGTTGATGGAAAAGATGATTTTTAAAGAGATAAATTCGAGTGGAAAGGAATCAATCAGATTTATGGAAGAATAAAGGATATAAGGAAAGAAATCAAGTGTTGATCCAGCTGAACTGGCGTCCAGAACCTCCGTCCAGTGGATGGGCGTTTGATCCAGTGGACGAGCGTCCAGGAGGAGAAATTTGGTTCAGGATGTTCAGATTTTGAGTGAACGAGCGTCCAATTTTGTGAAGGACGGGCGTCTGATCATGACTCGGCCCGATTCGAAGATTCCAAGCAGAGTGGACGGGCGTCCACGGCCGACTTAAGCATAGCCGACTTATTTCCTTATAAATACCAGCTGCGCCCCAACCCTAATAATAATCAAATTCTTCATACACCAAAAAGCAACATAGCAGCCGCACTTCTGAGGCTCTCAAGGCCGGTCACCCGAGCCTTGAGCTCGGGTGATCCGGGTTAGATTAGGATGTTTTATTTTCGTTTGTTGATTCATGGAGATCATCCATTGTACCAAACTATGTGAGTTTATTGATGAGCATAAAATCTACCCCAACAAAAACAATTTATAAGGACTCGAAACTGTGGGTAAACTAACTCTCTAACCGGCAGTGTACCGGGTCGATTGCTAGAATAGCTACAGGAGTACGAGGTCGAACCCAAAGGAATCGTGTTTGTAAGTACCAAAGTGAACGTAATGCTTAGTCTAAGTGATCAAAGTTCTTAAGGTTTTGTTTACTACAACGACACTAAGTGATTCTAACTAACGAGTCTAAAGATAAAAAGAAAGAAAGAAGATTAAACTACTAAGTTTTAAAGATAGTTAAAGAGACATAGCCGAACCATGATCAAAATAGCTAGTTTCACCCCAAGGATAGACAAAACCGGGAGTGTGCAATATAATAAACGAACTCTTGCATTCAATTTCACGGGTGCATCTCTAATCCCGGTGCTAAGGTCTCAACAACTCTTCCCCAACACCTTCGCCAAGTCAACTAACCTTTCTAAGAGAGATTCATTCACAAGACAATCATGCATGAGAGCCGCTTAAACGTTAAAAACGAGTAACCTCGCACTACAATGCGATCCTAGAACCCTTTTCCCCACACCCTCTCTCTCGAACAACTCTCAAGAGTGGTGTGTGTGATTTTGACCTAGGTGATCAATCTAGCCCAAATCCGTAATAACAAGTTCTAAGACGTGAAAGATGCAAGAAACAACAATAAAAGCACTACCCACTCCCAATTTCATCACCCAAAGGGTGATTTCACCAAATTTCACATGATTCAAGCTATGAAGATGTTTAGCTACGCATTATACTAATCAAAACATACATAAAACAAGAAATAAGAGCCATATCAAGTAAAAGAGAAGAGAAATATACCTTAAAATTGCAGAAATTCGAGTTGAGATCCAAAAAGTACAAAATATAGAAGTAATTAAAAGGTGGTCTCTTAGTGTTTGAAATGAAAATCTAAGCTAAGAAATGGAAAGATTAAGCTAAGATGTTGTTGATTTACACTAAGAGAGAGTATTCTAAGCTATTACAAAATTCGAGCTATGAAAGGGTAGAGTTTGGCTAAGAAGATGAATAATAATCCCAAAATGGACTAAGGGGGTATTTATAGGTGGAGGAAAATCCTGCAGATTTTGGTTCAACGCATTTGGTTCCAAACAAGTGGAACGTGCATTCTCGCTTGAAATTCAGGCGACTTAGGGCTTCATGTCTTGCGTAACGCTGGTTTGAAGGCGAGGAACGTGCGTTCTGAGGCCTGGAACGCCGGGTTTGAGGTAGTTGGTTTGAACCGGCGTTTGAAGCGGGCTGAACTCGCTTGACTCGGCAACTCTGAACGCCGGTTTTGGGCTTGGAACACCAGTTTGGGGTCCAGGCAACGCTGGTTTGAGAGTTCCAAACCAGCGCTTGGATCCTGTGCCACCAATTCTTCACTTTTTCTCCCTTTTCACCTCTTTTCTCGCCTCGGTCATGTTTCTCATTGTAAACCCTTGCCTTCGGGTCATCGAGACACCAATACCCTACATCATCACAATAACCAAAAAACAACCAAAACATTCCAAAGGGTAAACGTGCTCGGGAATGGGGTCAATATCATCGAAAAGGGTGGTAAACTATCAAAAATGCCGAATACCCCCGTGCTAGGAACTCACAATATTACCCCGAAGTGGTCTAAATCATCCAAAAATGTGCTTTGAAAATGTGGTAACGGGGCCAAACATCAGTAGCGGAGTCACGTAAAGTTGACTCCTATCAACCACCCCACACTTAGCCTTTGCTCGTCCTCGAGTAAAATAGGCGTTTTAAAACAAACCAAGGATTCAACTTTATGATGTAGGTGCTACTACTCACACTCTCAAGGTAACCACAAAGTAAGAAACACGAACATATACACATTGGTGCAACATCATCAAGAAAATGGAGTGTGTGTGGTGCCAAGCTAAAACCAAGTGCTCAAAAAGATTGTCGGGGCTTGAATTCCAACCAAACGCCTACCAACCGTCTCATAATCACTAGCCTCTCCACTAATCAAGGTCACTAAGTTTGGACATGATCGAGCAGGACTTGAAGGGTTATAATGTTAGGCCAGGGTAATTTTGGTTAATCGAAAAGGGTATTTTGGGAACTGGAGAAAAAGAAGTACGAGTGAACCTAATCAACACATGTACCACTTTATCTCTACCATACAAACCATCCAAACTCCTTTTTGATTTAATTAAACACTTTGGGAACCATAGGATACTAACATACCCGAACTCATTGCCACACTCAACTATATTTCAAGTGTTATGAGGTGAGATCGAATACATTAGCACCTATCTCACTATCCCAACTCCAACATCATAAAAATCACTTTTGAGCTCATTACTTTTGACTCCAACCCTTTATTTCTATAAACATCAACTTTTATTCAATGAAAGCTAATGTATTTTGAACTTGTTTGATTGATTTTTTTTTTTTTTTGAAAGAGAAGATAGAAGAAGGTTCTTTTCCTTGGCCCAAAAGCCGAACACCAAGCCCAAACGAGCTCCTCAACACCTTATAGCTCAAAACAAGAAACAACAACCCAATCAAAACATCATATTTCCCCCACCCCACACTTGTTTTAGCAAGTGTGCTCCAACTAAGGACTAGGTCCACTCGTAGGGTTAAAATGAAGGAAATGTGACCATATTTAAGGCTCAGGGTAGGTTTCTGACTAAGTAACAAAACGGCTCTAAAACGAATGGTGGTCAGACCATTCTATCAAGGCCGAGAGGGTTACGAAGGGTAAATGTTCGGTTAAGGCTTATTTGGCTATGGTAGGTCAAAAGAACGCCAAAACCGTCATCCCATGTCCTACTTAGGTGTACCTTAAACATTTCGCCTCAGACTAGTGATATGAAAGGTGGTAGCAATCAAATTGTGCACAAGGTGTAGCTTCGTGAAATAATAAACTCCATTCTCAAGATAATATCAAACCGCAATGCATATGTTCGGGATCCCGACTAAGGTGATCACCACTGATTGTGAGAATAACACATACAACACGGTGTTAAGACCCTTGAAAAATTTAAAAATTAACCAAAAATCGACTTCGAGCCCGATCATAGGCTAAGCATACCACATTTATAGCACATTCAACAACAAAAACAAGAAAGCGGCTAAGTCTCCCACCCCACACTTAAACGAAACATCGCCCTCGGTGTGTGAGAGATAAAAGAAAGGAGGACTTAGCTGCTTAATCGAAACCCGGCAGAAGCGCAACCGACACTCGAAACTCGTGACACCTCGTATAAGTCCATCCCAAACCTAAAGCGAGAACAACAACAAACAAAGAAAGCGCATGCACGGAAAAAGTCCACGTGCTAAAGATCAAGCAATAGGTAAACGGGTGCGTAAGAAAACGAGTCCATGCCATGAAACGATATCAAAGCATGCCGAGGGGAATGGGATATGCAATGGACGGATACAATATAACAATAAAACTCGAAACATCCATGCATGCGAAAATGGCGCATAAAATATCCCAATAAAATGTCAATCACAAGGGATAAAAACATACACGGTCAAACAGGCCTCGGGGGCTGAACAATGATTACAAATGCGTATCAAAAGTGAAGGATATAAAAACAAACAAAAAGTCGAAATTAAAAGTCAACTCGCTTCAAAGTGAATCACCAAAAGTACCCACAAATAGATGAAAAACAGACTAGCCAAAAGAAGCCGGAACTCTCAAAAGAAATGCGAGAAATAATGAAAAACAGGCTAGAAGCCGCTCGCCTCAGACATCAAATGGAGGATCTCAGTAGTCTTTGGAAGATGGTGCGATCCACAAAGAATCGCACTCTCAGTCAGTGTAGTCTCAAGAAGACCCGTCCCCACTGCCTCTCGAAGTCTCATCGCCCGCCTCGCCAGGCCCTCTCTCTGCCTCAACATCCAACGAATCGCCTCGCCTCCGTCTCTATCTCGAACCTCGACCCTCATCGGACTCATCCTCCAAAGCAGGCTCTCGGTAATCCGCCGCAGATCGGCCTCTATCTCGGTGTGTACTGAAGGCTATAGTATCCAAGTCTCGTGGCGGAAGATGGACTCTTGAGCTCGAGCTATCGCTTACGGTTCTTCAAAGAACCCATTCATCATGATCCGCAGATCGCCCATCCAATCTCGTTGCTTGTGGGCTATCAACGACCCTCGCCTCTCGCCACCCACGGCCCTCCGGTGAAAGGTATGGTAGGTGTAGGTGGAGGTAAAGTGGTGGAGGAGGTGGAAGGTCCAGAATCGGGAGGTGGTGGGATGGTGGTGGTGGTGACAGTGGTGAGGGGAGGTGGTGGTATAGGCAATGTGGTGGAAGAGGCGGAAGAAGTGGAGGTAGGGGTGAAAGGCCGGAGGACCGTGTGGATGAGCCGTCTGGAAGGCCGAGAAGCAGTACGAGCATTGAACGACTTAGGCATGATAGGCAAAACTTTGCTCCTCCTAATCTGATCATCTGCATACTCACCAACTCGTGCATCTCGACACAACCCGTAAATCAAGTAGGGGCACATAATCAGCCGACGCTTGTTTTTCTCGGTTCTCCCGAAACTCCGTAAAAATCGCCCTCCCACGCCTACTTTCAACTTATAATGGGCGCGTACAACAACCAGAGATCCTTAATGTGAAAATGTGTGATGTTGTCCTTAGGTAGTAGACGATTCTCGGGAGAACTTAGCCTTGACTTTCCAATCGTCGGGCCAAGTCGTCGCCAACAACCGATCGCGCTGTGTTACCCCTTTTGACATCCATTGTAACTCGTGGTTGATTTCTACCCTCATCTGCTCCAAAGGGTCCTCAAGATTACTACCCCAACTGTTCTTGTCCTCAAAACCACTCCTCATAATGATCACCCACGATAGCCGGTGTCCTATAAAAACTATTAATCGCTTGACCGACCATGGGACATCCACTCCACGCACCCAAACAGTCCTCTCTCTAAGTTAGCCACAGTAAAGTTGGCATACCATTCCCGGACTATCGACAAGTTCAAAGTTGCCCTCGGTTCCAAGATAAGGTCGTTCCAACCGCTACTCCTCAAATTATCCACAAAGGGCTTCGGTACCACCTTCAAATCTAGCCTCTTTCAAAGCACATCTTCTTATCGACTACGAACTCCTCGTAATTGCTCAAGGCTTGGGGCGTGAGAAACGCATGTCGTAGGGAAGAGGGTCGACGGCGCGCGTGCTACTTGGGGTTGCGGCTCGGTGGAAGTATGAGGAATAGGTTGAGTAGGTGGAGGGTGTGGGGGTTGAGAAACTGGGGGACGAGCGACCCTGGGTGTGACACGGGATAGGGGTGCCTCACTGTCAAACTCCGCAGTCTCCTCACTGCTATCATCACTGTCACTACTAGAATTTCGACCTTCAGTATCGGGCTCGAAATCATCATCCGACGTCTCATCTCTAAGTTGTCCAGCCCTAAGAGCTCTAGGGTTTGCGCTCACACCTCTCCCTGGCTCACTGATTGTTCGCGGTTTTATGCAAAGTAAAAGATAACAAGTAATAAAATAAAACCGATGTCAGCCCCAAGTGCGAAGGCTCGCAGCTATAGTGGTGAAACCGGATCGTATCCGCAGGGACTTGTACGAAAAAGAGTCTTTGCCTTCGATTTCTTTTATAAAGTTGATGATTATGATCTCGGATTTTCAATTAACAAACTAAGGTAGCAAACGTGAAAAGAAATAAAACTACGATAATAAAAATTTATAATTTAAAACAACTAGAACGCACCGATGATCCACCACCCCACCGAAAATAACAAGAAAGACACATATTCATTCGTAAGTTCTTGGATTATTATCTGCTAAAGAGGCATTTTCCCTTTTCGGTTCATCGCCTTTTAATTAGTTCACCACTCTCGGTACAACTAAAGCATTTACGGATCAAAGATATGGATATAAATCCTAATCTGACAACATTCACCCTCAACTTACGTATGTTGGAAGAATATTATCATTCTCCTTCACGGTAATCTACTTAATTTATCAACTATCGTATCTAAATTGATTAGCATGCAACATAAGTATAGATCATACAAATTGCACATAAACAATTCAAACATGAAGGAAGAACAAGAAACTCACTAGAACAAATGAAAACGAAATCCTTGTTTATTCCGGTGATGGTGGCTTCACAAAGGTGGTTCTAGCTTAGAGACCTTAGCCAATCATCCTCGATTATGATTTCGTAATCGGGGTCGTAGCTCCAGATTACAACAAGATTACTATTCTAATTTATTCTCGGCATAACGCCTACAGAGTATTTACATAAAAGACGGAAAAGTAAAAGCTTGGCCAAAAGTGACCAAGGAGGCGCGCTTTATGGATGGAAATGAGGGAGTTCTTATAGGAGAGTTGAGGGAGTGTGTATAAGGAGAGGTTGTAGTTGAGGAGATATTTTTGGGAGAATATGCTAAGGAATATTCTCTCAGTTTGTTATAAGCATGTGGGAGGTGATAATGACTTTGCATGTGAAGGTGAGGAGTCACTAAAATAGCATGTGGAGTTTGTTATGACTCATCATCATCATCATTAAGGAGCACATGGAGTAACATGCATCAAACTTGGCCAAAATATCTCCGGTTCGTCCGTAATTCCAGCAGTTCGGTAAAAAAATCATAACTTGAGTTGTAGACCTCCGATTGACGTGATTCAAAATGCGTTGGAAAGCTCATTTTAGTATCTACAACTTTCATCAAGAACTCTTCCCTGAAAATGCCTCTAAGTCGGGTAAAATTTCCATCGAAAAACAGGTTACGGTAGAAATGCGTTGGAAAATATTGATCCGCTTGATCTCGTAAACTCGTGGCATCTTCTTCTTTCCTCAAAATCCATCTTTTAGGCCTCAAAATATAATGTTACGTGGCATATTTTGAAATACTTGATCACCAAGTTTGGGCCGAATCGAATCGAGCTTTCTTTATTCGAATCGAGCTTTCTTCTTAATCTTCATCCGATCTTCGCTTAAGCTCCTCATTTAACATGCAAGCGCATCTACATTCATGATAACATCGTGCAAAATGTAACATCTCATATTCAAAGATTTTTATCAATGAAACCACATAATTAACACAAATTTGCACTTAACCACTTTTAAAACTCATTTGCTCAATAATTCGATTAAACCCTTGATTTCTATGCAAATTATACGAATATGGAGAAATTGTTATAAAATATAACATTAGAAATCGTATAAAATCACCCTAAACAACTCCCCACACTTAGCTTTTGCTCGTCCCGAGCAAAACAAAACAAGAATCAAGGCTCGAAAAGATAGACACCTCAAAGAAATACAACATATACTCAATAAATCGAGGTTCACCTGATGTGTGTGCATAGCCATAGAAAACTTCCACTAAGTCCAAACTTGAAAATTCAAAGCAAACTAGCTAATACCCCTTCAAACTAGTAATAATGATACTTATAAGATGTACCCTACAAAACGTGACATATCCTCGAAAAGAATGATAGAATATATCTAGGGCCATTCTCGATATACTCAGAGGATAATCCCTACAACATATCTGTCACATTATACTGGGGATAAGGTATACGATAACTAAGTCCTTAACTTATTCATAATAATAAATTTTTTCGATTTTTTTCTTTCTTTTTTTTTCACACTTTTTTTCTTTTTTTTTTTTTTCAACACACATCAGAATGAGCTTTTGCCCGTCATACTAGAATAGGAAATTTCGAGATAATCCCTATCTACTCAAATCATAAGGCACTTTTACTGATCAGTCGTGAGCTTTTGGTCATCATAGTGGTATAGGACATTTCGAGATAATGCCCTACCGCACTCAAATCATCGACCGACTTTCGACACACACAATTGATTACTTTTTTCGAGATTTCGGCGTGCAAGTGGTTAACATGCTAAAAGCAATTCAAACCTCATGAGCATAACACCTCAAGCAATGATTTATTTGTTAATTATTGTGCAAGAACATTAGTTATGTTTCACTTATCACATTCAAACGCTCGATATTCACAATATATCATACTCGCTATAAAACACAAATTATCATAATTCTCACGATACGCAAGACGTTAGCACTAAGCACATGACTTTATAAGATAATCAAAAATCACTAATCAAAAAGGGATATAGCTTTATAATTTAGCTCATCATTCACTATGGCTCGTGAAAATATATTGGGTGAAACAACTAACTTATCGAACATACGGAATATAGCATTAATGACTATAAAAATAACGAACAAAGATATGCATTGTTTACTCGGGAATAAACAAAAATTTGAAAATTTAGCCCATTTAGCATAGAATCAAAATAATTTAAGCAAATGGTAGATACATATAACCGACTATTCCTCCCCACACTTAAATCACAACATGTCCTCAGGTTGTGCGTAATGTAAAGAAAAAGAACACTTAGCCGATTGTGGTTCAAAGTGGCAATTCGAAGTGGCCTAGAATCACCTCGAAATGCTCGATGAAATCAAGAGATCAGGACCATCCACCGTAAACCGATTTATCTAAAAGCTCACAATCGCTATCGCAAAAATCCCGCACACCATGGGAAAACAAGACGTACTCGGGATAGGGGCACAAAAGATGATAGACAAAGCAATATCATGGAATAAAGACAAATAAACTACAGACAAAAAGGAAAAGATATCTAGGTTACCGTCCTAGTAGGGCTTAATTATAGTCGGGAGCTCGACTAGACAATAAAATTTCAACTCGGTCACCTTTGAATTTCCTATTCCCTTAGTTGCATAGTAGTTAAACTAATACATGTCACACATTATTTGAAAATTTAAAATGAGACTAGGTCATGATATGAAATATGTGACAAAGTATTAACTATGAGTCTTTTATATCCGTATCCTCAAGGTTATTTCAAATTGTTCTAACAACCTAAATCTAAGAAATGATGCATTTGAATTTTTCTTTGTACTCCTCGGGATTTTCGGATAACCTCCTAATCGCTCCTTTAAATGACATTCAAACATTCATCCCGAGACTTGGTGAAACAAAATGAAAATCAATTCAAGTATTGGAAAACTATTATCCAAAGTATGAGTAAAGTATAATGCAAAATGTAGAGTTTTTGTTTTTTTTTTTTTTTTTTTTTTTTTTTTAAACGGGTTGCCTCCCGGTAGCGCTTTTGGTTAATGTCGTTTGCTCGACAACCCAAAAATTTTCAACCCGGTCGTGCCGGTGAGGCCTCTTTCCGAATCATTCTTGATTTCCTCGGGTCAATAGTATGGATCCCACAAAAACAAAGTCTCGCCAACGTATTGGCCATATTAGTAAACTTCAGTATCCACTTAGTTCCTATGATTCTTCTCTTCTTCTTTTAGGTTTCAGCCCACAAGTCGAGGTGTATCATCAAGAATCACAATATCATCAAAGAATTCACAGAGACGTAAATCATCGGGTTCCAAAAGATCGAGTCGTCTTGATTAGGGACGCCGTTTAGATGGAAAACCACGGTCGCCTTTTTGTTGACCAATATAGTGTTTCAACCGATGACCATTCACTCTGAACAACTCTCCTCGCTTATTTTTCAATTCGACGGCTCCACTAGGAAAACTCGAGAAATTTCAAAGGGCCGGACTAACGGGTGCGTAGCTTACCAGAAACAGATGTAACCTGGTATTATATAGTAAAACCCATTCGCCTCTTTGAATTCTCTATGCTTGATTTTCTTGTCGTGAAGAAGTTTAGTCCTCTCTCATCGATTCTTGAGCTCGTAGGCCTGGAGTCCGAACTCATCAAGCTCCCGCAATCGCAACAATCGCTTTTCTCTCGCATAACCGGTCACAAAGTTTAAGAATTTAATAGCCCGTAATGCTCGTGCTCAAGCTCGATTGGCGGTGTGGCGTGCCTTACCATAAACCATCTCAAACGGAGACGTGCCAATAGGAGTTTTGAAAGTCATCCCCAGTAGGCCCGCAGTACATCATCCGCCGCTCGGCTCCATCCGTCCTATGAGAATTCACCGTCTTCTCAAGAATGCTTTTCAGTGCTTCGTTACTTACTTCAACTTGTCCACTCGCCTGAGGGTGATAGGGGGTAGCGCTTTGTGTTTCACCCCATATCGTTCTAAAATCTTTTCTAATGGAGTATTGCGTAAGTGAGTTCCTCGCCACCGATGAGAGCTCGTGGACAACCAAACCGTGTAAAAATGTTTTTCCTCGAAGCTCTTGACCACCTTGTGGTCGCTCCGCGATGTTGCTATTGCCTCTACCCATTTTGACACGTAGTCAACGCAGACACTGAATGTACTTGTTCCCATACGAGGATGGAAACGGTCCCATGAAGTCAATACCCCATACGTCCGAAAACTTCACATTGTTGAATGGGGTGTAGGGGCATGTCCATTCGCCGAGAAAGTTTACCGTGCACCGCACCGGTCACAACCTTTACAAAACTCTCTCAGATCCTTAAAAATTGTCGGCCAAGAGAAACCGGATCAAAAATCTTCGCAGCAGCCTTCCTAGCTCCATAATGACCTCCCACAGTCCGTCATGGCATTGCTTTATAATGTCCTCTGCGCCGAACTCGTGGACACACCTACGGAGTAATCCATCCTTACAACGCTTGAAGAGAATAGGGTCGCCCCACACATAATAGTTCAAATCCGAAAGAATTTCTTCTTTGGCGATATGTCGTCGTGGTCCGGATATCTGCTTTGCTCAAGAAGTTTGCAAAGGTGCAAACCAAGGAGAACCTTTTCCAGTACGGGCAGGAGTAACCTCGCACGCATCAATGGTCATGAGTTGCTCAGTTGGAAAATCAATTCCAATTTCATCCGACTCTATTTGATGATCATCGGTCAGCCGAGACATGTGATCAGCTACCACATTCTTGCTACCCTTCTTGTCCCGGATATGAACATCAAACTCTTGTAAAATCAAGATCCATCTCATCAAACGAGGCTTGGCATCAGCCTTGCTCAACAGATACTTCAATGCAGAATGGTCTGTCCAGACTGTGACTTCCGACCCAAGCAAATAGCTTCTAAATTTATCCATGGCAAAAACTACTGCCAACAACTCCTTCTCAGTTGTTGCATAATTTACTTGCGTTGGGTTTAAAGTGTGACTAGCGTAGTAGATGGGTTGGAACCTTCCGTCCACTCTCTGACCTAACACCGCACCGACTGCATAATTAGAAGCATCACACATAAGCTCGAAGGAGCTTTCGGTGGTGCTATAAGAATTGGCGAGGTAACCAACTTGTCTTTTAATTCTTTAAACGCTCTTTCACATTCAGGGTAAAACAAACTTCACATCCTCTCTTAAGAGAGTTGACAAAGGCTTGGCTATCTTAGAAAAGTCTTTAATGAACCGCCTATAGAATCCAACATGACCCAAGAATCCTCTTACTTCTCTTACAGTTTTGGGGTATGTCATTTTTTCAATAGCTTTTACCTTCGCTTTGTCAACCTCTATACCTTCCTTGGACACCTTGTGTCCAAGAACAATTCCTTCTTCCACCATTAGGTGGCACTTCTCCCAATTTAAGACTAAGTCCTTCTCTATGCACCGGGACGTAAACTTTATCAAGATTGTGTAAACAAGTGGTCTAAACTGTCCCGAATACGAGAAGTCATCCATAAAAATTTCCATCACCTTCTCCACTAAACCATTGAAGATAGCCAGCATACATCTTTGAAATGTAGCCGGTGCATTGCAGAGACCAAATGGCATTCTTCGGTGGCGGAAGGTACCAGAGGCGTGTGAAGGTAGTCTTTTCTTGATCATGGTCGATAGCTATCTCAAAGTATCCGAATAGCCATCCAAAAACAATAAAATTGCTTGCCACTAAGCCTCTCAAGGAGCTGGTCAATGAATGGCAAAGGGAAGTGGTCTTTTAGAGTTACCTCATTTAGTCTTCAGAGTCGATGCAAACTCTATAACCAAAGTGACTTGTCGTAAGGCAATCTCTTCCCCTTTTCATTCTTTTCAATAGTTATCCTCTCTTTTCTTTGGCACCACCTGAGTGGGGCTTACCCATTCACTATCGGCTATTGGGTAGATGATACCCATGTCAAGCAATTTGATGATTTCCTTCTTAACGATTTCCTGCATGTGAGGGTTTAGCCTTCTCTCGAGGTCATCGCACCTTCTTCGATCCTCAACAGCCTCGATCTTATGCATACAGATATCGTGGCTTATCCCCTTAATATCTCCCACTTGCCAACCAAAGGCGAGGATATTATCTTGCAAAGACTTTGATAAGCTTTTCTTCCTCCTTCGGTTCTAACTTAGATGAAATGATCAAAGGAGCTTATCACCGTCCCTCGAAAAATGTATTTCAAGTGTTGAGGCAAGGGTTTCAACACTAAATCTGACGGTGGCTTCTCCACACTTGGTCTCAATTTATCTCCCTTAAGCTCTAGATCTCCAAGCTTATTATAAGGGCTCACATCATCATGGCCTCCCAGCCAGAGACAGGGGCCTCATCTCCTTTTGCAAATCTGGGCATATCACCATGCCTCTCCTCATCTTCTTTCCTACCACCTCGTGGTAATCGAACTTTCCTTGTCAATCTCTTCTAAAAATTTTATCCACTCCTCATTAGTCCAAGTTGCGAGATAGTTTATTGAATTCTTCCTCATCCCAACTACCCATGAACACTTGTTTATCATACTCATCGCTGAAATCGTCCTCAATAGCTAAACAAGTGTCACCGACGGGTGCTTCACCGCATTGCCCACATTGAACTTTATGCTCTCATCCTCCAAATGTAGGGTTACTTCACCACCGTAGAATCTAGTAAGGCACGGGCAGCTGCAAGAAAAGGTCTTCCAAGGATCAAGGGGGTTTTCTCATCATTGGTCATATCCATGATTACCCAATCAGCTGGGTATATGAAGTTTTTAACCTTGACCAACACATCTTCTACAATTCCCCTTGCATATTTCACACTTCTATCTGCAAGTTGAAGAGAAATAGGTTTAAGCGTAATAGATTGATCCAATCCAAGAGATTGGAAGATTGACGTAGACATCAGATTGATTGATGCTCCCGAATCGCATAGAACATTGTGGAAATCCCTGTTCCCGATAGTACATGAAATCGTAAATCTACCAGGGGTTAGGACACTTCACAGAAGTTTAGTCTCGGCTGATTGCCGAGCATTCTCCATTCAATACTATGTGCTCGAGCTCTTGGAGCTTCTTTTCGAACTTATCTGCGTCCCTTTATAAACTTTGTATACTTTGGCATTCCTACCAAAAGATCAACTAATGGAATGTTTGCCTCAAGATTCTTGAGCAAGTCGATTATCTTCTTATACTCTTTATCGATCGTTAATGACAACTTGTTTTTGCTAGGTGGGTAAGGGAGATCAAAGAAAGTCTTCCTCAAGAAAGTGCTTCTTTGCCGCCTTATCATTGATTGCTTTGTCTTCCCTATCCTTCCACCTCACATGCTTCCCGAGACTTAACTTAGAATCGACTTCTTCTCGGCAGATTCTCTTCATCATCGTAATTCTCAACTTTCACCTTTTCTTCGCATTTTCTCTTTCACTTGGATCAATAGTAGTCCCAACATCCTTCCGAGGAGAACAAAGATCTTCCCCTCCTGCGTCTCGCTCACAGGAGGGGCTACTGCTTCCCTGGTTGGCCTGACCGCCAACCGCTTCCCACTCCTCGATTTATAGCATTCACTCATCTTGACCATAGTTCCATGGTGCAATGAGATCGGTGCAAGAATTCTCGGTCATTTTGGACCAGATTAACCCCTCGGGGTTCTTCTCAAGAAAACTCGGCAAATGACCTTGAGGTCGACTTGCTTGTCGCCTCGAAATTTGTCCCATTTGCACCTCCAAATTTCTCACCAGATCGGGTCGAGTACTTAAAGCATTTGCCAATTGAGTGTTGGCCGTGATTTGCTCGCTCAACTTTTGTTCTAAGATCTCAAATGATTGATTTTGATTTTGCGGTGGATTGGTGTTCCATGTTTGTCGATAGTTGGATTGAAAATTGCTTTGATTAGGCCTAGGGGCCTGAAAAAATGATGGGGTTGCTGCCCCAGTATGGTCACTCCATCGGAAACCAGGGTGGTTCGGTTATAATTGAATCCTTGAGTGTTTTGATTCGACCCGAAGGTCGATAATTTTGAGAAGTGAATGTATTCACTTCTTCCGAATGCAACAATAGATGACACCGATGGAATGCGTGCTCCAACGGTATCGCAATTTTGGCAAACGACATTGTTTTGAACAAACCTTGACCTGTGAGATCGGGTCAAGCGGCATTGATTACTACGATGGCCTTGGCCATGGCAATTGTCACACACAAGACTTTGAACATTCATTGCCGCTACTTGCTTCAGTAGTGCGCTAATCGAGCTTTTAGAGACGTGGTCTCATCTACCTCATACTTCCTCTGCAATGAGCTTTTCCGATTGGACGACTTTGCATAGTAGGGGCATAATTATACTTTGCAATATCTTCAAACAACATCCATCCTCATCGTGTCTTTCTCGTAAATGCACCTCCAGCAGAACTATTCACCATTCCCTTAGTCAATTCAAATAAACCACTCAGAGAAAGTGTTGATCAATCTTTGTTTGTCCAAATTTACATGGTGGGGGCACTTTCTCAAGAGAGTCTTAAATCGTTTCCATGCATCGTAAAATGATTCCTTCTCGGATTGCACAAAAGTGAATATCCGATTCGTAAGATGAGCCGTCTTTGCGGTGGAAAGTCATCGGCTCAGAATTCTTTCTCCAACTCCTCCCACGAAGTAATGGATTCGATCGTAAGGATTTATACCATTCTTTCGCTTCTCCTTCAAAGTGAGAAGGGAAAAAGTTTCATCTTTAGGGCGTCCTCAGTGACCCCTTTGATTAAAATAGTCCCGCACGATTCTAGAAATGAGTGAATGTGATCGTGCGGGTCCTCAGTGGAAAATCCATGAAATGTGGAACCTCTTACCAAATTGATTAAAGAAGTTTTGAGTTCGAATTATCACCGTGATTTCGTGGAATCACGACCGCAGCGGATTAACTTTCACAGTAGATGGCATGGCAAAGTCTCGCCAATGTCCGTTGATCTCGCCATTTCTCAACCTGGGCTCCTCCTTGAGCTTCTCCTCAACGTATCCTTCAGATTGTTTCCTTCCGTGGTTCCTCGTCCGTTGGTCCGTGAGCCGGGCCAAACGTCTGTTTGGTCGAGCGATGGTTCGCTTCTATCTCCGGATTATACAAAAGTGGTCCCCCGTGAGTTCGAGTTTGCATAAACTACGTTTGGGCACCAACACCTAAATCACGAGGTTTCGGGATTTTATCCTTATGCTTCCGCAGAGTGGGATTCACCGAGAATCCATCACCCAACCTCAATGATTGAAACGTGTTCCGTGTTTCTTTTCTCTCTTTCTCGGTAATTACCGAATCCACTCGGTATTTATCGAGAATTTTTTTAAATTTTTTTTTTTTTTTTTTTTTTAGAATTAAAAAAAAAGCTATACTAAAACAGTTCAAACAGTCTAAACAAATAGAAAAGAAACAAAATACTATAAAACTAATACGTAATGTAAAACGTAACGAAAAGAAAATATTTTTTTCTCTCTCTCGGTAATTACCGAAAGATTTTTTTATTTTATTTTTTAAAACGAAAACAGATAACTTAGTTGACAACAAAACCGAAAACGAAAACTTTCCGTGCCAAGTCCCCGGCAACGGCGCCAAAAACTTGTTCGCGGTTTTATGCAAAGTAAAAGATAACAAGTAATAAAATAAAACCGATGTCAGCCCCAAGTGCGAAGGCTCGCAGCTATAGTGGTGAAACCGGATCGTATCCGCAGGGACTTGTACGAAAAAGAGTCTTTGCCTTCGATTTCTTTTATAAAGTTGATGATTATGATCTCGGATTTTCAATTAACAAACTAAGGTAGCAAACGTGAAAAGAAATAAAACTACGATAATAAAAATTTATAATTTAAAACAACTAGAACGCACCGATGATCCACCACCCCACCGAAAATAACAAGAAAGACACATATTCATTCGTAAGTTCTTGGATTATTATCTGCTAAAGAGGCATTTTCCCTTTCGGTTCATCGCCTTTTAATTAGTTCACCACTCTCGGTACAACTAAAGCATTTACGGATCAAAGATATGGATATAAATCCTAATCGACAACATTCACCCTCAACTTACGATGTTGGAAGAATATTATCATTCTCCTTCATTTGTAATCTACGAATTTATCAACTATCGATCTAAATTCGATTAGCATGCAACATAAGTATAGATCATACAAATTGCACATAAACAATTCAAACATGAAGGAAGAACAAGAAACTCACTAGAACAAATGAAAACGAAATCCTTGTTTATTCCGGTGATGGTGGCTTCACAAAGGTGGTTCTAGCTTAGAGACCTTAGCCAATCATCCTCGATTATGATTTCGAATCGTAATAGTAGCTCAAAGATTACAACAAGATTACTATTCTAATTTATTCTCGCATAACGCCTACAGAGTATTTACATAAAAGACGGAAAAGTAAAAGCTTGGCCAAAAGTGACCAAGGAGGGGCGCCTTTATGGATGGAAATGAGGAGTTCTTATAGGAGAGTTGAGGGGAGGTGTATAAGGGAGAGGTTGTAGTTGAGGAGATATTTTTGGGAGAATATGCTAAGGAATATTCTCAAGTTTGTTATAAGCATGTGGGAGGTGATAATGACTTTGCATGTGAAGGTGAGGAGTCACTAAAATAGCATGTGGAGTTTGTTATGACTCATCATCATCATCATTAAGGAGCACATGGAGTAACATGCATCAAACTTGGCCAAAATATCTCCGGTTCGTCCGTAATTCCAGCAGTTCGGTAAAAAATCATAACTTGAGTTGTAGACCTCCGATTGACGTGATTCAAAATGCGTTGGAAAGCTCATTTTAGTATCTACAACTTTCGTCAAGAACTCTTCCCTGAAAATGCCTCTAAGTCGGGTAAAATTTCCATCGAAAACAGGTTACGGTAGAAGTACGTTGGAAAATATTGATCCGCTGATCTCGTAAACTCGTGGCATCTTCTTCTTTCCTCAAAATCCATCTTTTAGGCCTCAAAATATAATGTTACGTGGCATATTTTGAAATACTTGATCACTAAGTTTGGGCCGAATCGAATCGAGCTTTCTTTATTCGAATCGAGCTTTCTTCTTAATCTTCATCCGATCTTCGCTTAAGCTCCTCATTTAACATGCAAGCGCACTACATTCATGATAACATCGTGCAAAATGTAACATCTCATATTCAAAGATTTTTATCAATGAAACCACATAATTAACACAAATTTGCACTTAACCACTTTTAAAACTCATTTGCTCAATAATTCGATTAAACCTTGATTTCTATGCAAATTATACTGAATATGGAGGAAATTGTTATAAAATATAACATTAGAAATCGTATAAAATCACCCTAAACACTCGATCCTAATACCACCGCCTAGTACGAACCGCGGTTTTCTCTGCTTTCTTGGGCTGATTCCTACCAACAACAGCATTTTACCCTTCCCTTTATCTCCTATCTCTTTCGCTTACCTCCGCCATCTTCCTATATCAAGAGCAACCACACCACAACCAACACAAGGCAAACCGACCCGATTATCATCCAATACGGGATTTCAAAACAAACAACCCACAACAACCACAACGTCAACCACCACACACCACAAGGCCAAGAACAAAACAAACAAACAAGAAACAAGGTACATAATCAATGCCAATTCACAAACGGGTAGGGAAAATTTGAGAAAAAATTCAAAAATTAACCCTATTCAAAACGGAAATGCAAACCAAAAAGTACCTGTCTTATGCTTAGATTAGCCTACGTGAGCGTTGTGGAGTGACAAACGAGCCCCGAAACAAACGAAAAGTGAAAATCGACTATGGTGAAAAAATCACCCAAGCACTGATTGAACCGGGAATCTGAGGGATTGTTGTTTGGATTTGAGTTTAGAAAATAAAAGAAGGGATCGTGAGGTGTTGATTGCAACAAAAATCGCTCAAAACGGGTTAGAAACGAAGATTTTCGAAGCAAAAGGGGTGGGAGGGCGACGAAACGGCGATTAGGTCTGTGAATTCGATTTTGGGAACGCTGGGTTGGGGAAGAGGGGTATTTATAGAAAAGGGTTCAAACGCTGGTTTGAGGTGCTGGAACGCGTCGCGTTCGATAGCTCAAACGCACGCTCGAGTGGTGGAACGTCGCGCTTAGACGGCCAAAAAGTTAATCGAGGATCAAGGGTCCAAACGCCGGTTTGAGAGAGATGGGAACGCACGTTTGAGGTGCTTTGGGACGTCGTTTGAAAACAGGAATCGGCGTTTGGAACGCGAGAAATGTGCGTTTGAATCGGGGAGTTGATACTGGGGTATAGAGGCTCAAACGCTGGTTTGGAAAATCTGGGAACGCACGTTTGAAGAGCTTGGAACGCACGTTTGAACAATGGGAACGTGCGTTTGAGAGCAAAAACAGGGGAAAAACAGGAAAACAGGGGAAATCACTCCACACTCACATCTAACCACCCCTAGACCAATCTAGACTCTTACTCAACCATCTTAAACCATAAAAAGGTGGGTTGCCTCCCACTAAGCGCCTTTGTTTTACGTCGTTGGCTCGACAAGATGGATTATACGGTGCCAACTTTTTCAAAGTTATACCGTTGGCACAAGGCGAGAAAGGGTAGAAAGATGGACGGGTGGATTCGAATTATACTGAGTCAAGGTTTAAAGTCCATGACAAGACTTACAAGATTTATCACAAGGTACGGGATCTTCAAGATGCACTATTTCTAGTGCTTCATCGTAGGCAACCGCTCATACCTTTTAACCGCAAGCCATTAGTGGTAAACGTGCCAAATTTAGGATGGGTGATTTCGATAGCACCGGACGGATAGACTTTTGACACAACAAAGGGACCGGACCACCTAGACTTCAACTTTCCTTGGAAAAGATGCAAACGAGTATTATAGAACAAGACTTCATCACCCTCATTGAAAACACGAGGTTTAATCAACTTATCATGGAGTAACTTAGTCTTTTCTTTATACTTCGTGGAAAGGTCATATGCACAAAGGCGGAACTCATCTAGTTCATTCAATTGGGCCATACGCTTCTCACCAATTAAGGTATCATCGAGGTCTAGCATTTTGATGGCCCAATAAGCCTTATGCTCGATCTCTACGGGAAGATGACAAGACTTACCATAGACTATCATGTAAGGTGACATGCCTAGGGGTGTCTTAAAGGCTGTCCTATGGGCCCACAAGGCATCATCTAACTTCAAAGACCAACTCTTGACATTCGTGTCGATCGTCTCTTTCTAAGATACGCTTAATACCCCTATTCGTGACTTCGACTTGACCACTGTTTGGGGATGGTAAGCGGTACCTAACTTGTGTTTCACTCCATACTTCTCTAAAAGTTTATCAAACGGCTTGTTGTCAAAATGGCTTCCATTATCACTGATTATAGCACGTGGCACCCCAAACCGGCAAAAGATGTTCTTTCTAAGAAAACGGATAACAACATTCCTATCGTTGGTGGGTGAGGCTAAGGCTTCGACCCATTTGGACACATAATCACACGCGACTAGGATGTACTTGTTACCACACGAGGAGGATAGGGGCCCATGAAATCAATGTCCCACACGCCAAAAATCTCACACACTATGATCGGCTTCGAGGGCATCTCACTCCTTCTAGATATACGACCGGACCGTTGACAAGCATCGCAAGATTTCACATAAGCATGAGCGTCTCGAAATAGAGTGGGCCAATATATCCCACTTTGCAATACTTTCAAAGCGGTTCTTTGCCCCGAGAAATGGCCTCCGGCCTCTTTGTCGTGACAGAACGAAAGAGCACTCAAAATTTCACTTTCTGGGATACACCTCCTCAGAATACCATCCGAACACAACCTATATAGACAAGGATCTTCCCACACGTACTTACCCACCTCACTAAGGAATTTACGCCTTTGGTTCGAGTCAAGGTCGATCTACAAAACCGCACTCGTGGTAGTTAACAAAAGGAGCAAACCAAGGACTACCTTCCTTACCGACTTTCGTAAAGTTTCCTTTCTTAGCCGGAGGAAGGGTGTCAAGTGCATATAGTTGCTCGTGAGGGAAAGAGTCATTTATCTCCCTTTGTGCCTTAATCAACTCCTCACTAAGCTCCATACGACTTAAGTGGTCGGCTACGACGTTCTCACAACCTTTCCTATCACGAATCTCTAAATCAAACTCTTGCAAGAGCAAGATCCACCTCAAGAGGCGGGGCTTGGCATCTTGCTTGGCAAAGAGATAACGCAAAGCGGCATGATCCGTGTGGACCACTACCCGAGAACCTACGAGATGAGACCGAAACTTATCAAACGCAAAGACGACTGCTAAAAGCTCTTTTTCAGTGGTGGTGTAGTTCTGTTGGGCCGGATTCAAGGTGTGACTTGCATAAGCAATGGGCTTGAAGATTTTATCGATCTTTTGACCGAGGACCGCACCAACCGCGGTGTCACTCGCATCACACATGAGCTCAAATTCTTGATCCCATTTCGGGGCAACTAGAATAGGAGCGGAAACAAGCAATTGCTTGAGCATAAAAAATGCTTCAACACAAGCTTTGTCAAAATCAAACGGGACGTCTTTTCCAAGAAGAAGAGTAAGAGGCCGGGCTATTTTCGAGAAATCCTTGATGAACCTACGATAAAACCCCACATGGCCTAGAAAACCCCTAAGAGTCTTTAGGTTGGTGGGTATAGGAAGCTTAGCTATCGCTTCAACCTTAGCCTTATCTACCTCTATACCCTTACTAGATATCTTATGCCCTAAGACTATCCCTCTCAGAACCATCAAATGACACTTCTCCCAATTAAGCACCAAGTTCGCCTCCTCACATCTACCCAACACCTTCTCAAGATTATCTAGACATTGTTCAAAGGAATCACCAAACATGCTAAAATCATCCATAAAGACTTCTAAAACTTTTCTATCATATCCGCAAATATGGCGACCATGCACCGTTGGAATGTCGCGGGTGCATTACACAACCCAAAAGGCATCCTACGGAAGGCAAAGGTACCATAGGGACAAGTGTAGGTAGTCTTTTCTTGGTCCTCTAAAGCCACATGTATTTGGTAATACCCACTAAACCCATCAAGAAAACAATAAAAGGCATGGCCACTCAATCTTTCCAACATTTGATCAATAAAGGGGAGGGGGAAGTGATCTTTACGAGTTTGGTCATTTAGCTTACGATAATCAATGCAAATTCTATGACCACTTACCAAACGCTTAGGTACCTCCTCACCTTTGTCATTGATCTCCACGGTCATACCTCCCTTCTTCGGCACCACTTGGGTGGGACTCACCCACTTGCTATCCGAGATGGCATAGATAATCCCTAGCTTCAACATTGTGACCACATCCTTCCTCACAACCTCTTAGAGGTGTGGATTGAGTCTTCTTTGGGGTTGCCTTATCGGCTTTGCTCCATCTTCCGCATAATCTTGTGTTGGCAAATGGTGGGACTAATGCCCTTAAGGTCGCACATCTTCCACCCAAAAGCACGCTTGTGCTTTAAGCATCTTCACTAACTCATCTTCCTGCAGCCGTTAGTGTAGAGGAAATAATCAAAGGAAGTAAATCATTATTTTCAAGAAAAACATACTTCAAATGAGGTGGAAGCGGCTTCATTTTCAAATCTTTCGTGGATCCTCAATTGATGGCTTTTCTAGCTCTCCTTCAAGCCCAAGATCAATGTTCTCGGTCCACCTTTCACCCACGAAAGCCGTCTCTTCGAGCTCTTTTGCTTCCTCTTCCAACTCTTCTTCTTCATCGGTTTCCGTACTCACTTTTTCCATGCATTCATCGGATTCATCTTTATATACCTGCATGTCAACATGTTCCGAAACGCAAGGATATATAGCATCAATAGAAAAACAGTCCTCGGTGCTTTCCTTAGGATGTTTCATGGCTTTATAGACATTGACCGCGACTTTTTCATCTCCAACTCTCAATATTATCTCACCGCTCGCAACATCTATCAAAGTCCTCCCGGTATTTAAAAAGGGACGTCCTAACAACAAAGGTGTTTTGGAGTCCATCTCCATGTCTAGCACCACAAAATCTACCGGGAAGGCAAACTTATCCACTTTCACTATGACATCCTCTATCACTCCCATAGTCTCCCTTATAGACCTATCCGCCATTTGAAGGGTCATCCCCGTTGGCTCCAACTCTCCTAGGTTAAGACTCTCATATATAGCACGGGGCATTAGGCTTACACTAGCCCCCAAATCACATAAGACACTAGGAAAATGAGTCGTACCAATAGTAACCGGGATAGTAAAACTACCCTTGTCCCTAACTTTCGGGGGAATCTTGGACTTTCCATTAAAAATAGCGGAACACTCTTCATTTAAACACACAACTTCTTGCATCTTACCCTTTTTAGTTAGTAACTCTTTCAAAAACTTACAATACGAGGGCATGTTTGCAAGTGCTTCAAGGAAAGGAATGTTCAAATCCATTTTTCGTAAAATCTCAATGAATCGAGTTTGTGCCTTATTCAAGCAACTTTGTCTATGATTCTTAGGGGGATGAGGGAGGGTACTCAAATCAAAATCTTTAGAAGGAGGAGAGATCATACCTTTCTTATCTTTGGAGCGTGGGGAAGATGGCTCTTTCATTGGCTCTTTCCCTTCTCTTCTAGTTGACTCCTCCTCTTTCACATCGATAACCACATAATCTCCCCGAGCTTGAGCTTCTTTCCTCTCAACTTCTTTCTTCTTGACATACTCCCCATGATCCTCATCATCTTCAATTCCATCTATATCACCATCCATAGCTCCCGCTTCGGTCTCAATGGAAGTTTTTCTAGCCTTGTCCTCCCACAAGACTTTCTTCTCTCCATTAGTTCTCAACACCTTACCACTTCGAGTTAAGATGGCGTTTACACTTCTCGGATTTTTTTCGGTGTTACTCGGTAAACCGCCTCTTCAATCGAACATGTTCCACCACTTGACCAAATTGAGTCTCAAGATTTTTGATGGCGGACCCATGTTTGTAGTTCATCTCAACCATGTCTTTTTAATCTCCGTAAAGTTTTTGTTCATTTGTTCTAAGATGACATCGGTTGAACTCTTTTGAGGAATAGGAGCCAAAGGAGGAGGGTTTTGATGATTGTTAGAACCCTGTTGATTATACCCTCCTTGTTGCCTTTGGTGTGGAGGTTGATAGACATGCCCTTGTGAAGATTGGCTTTGATTTTGGCCTTGTCTATAACCTTGGTTTTGGCCTTGGTTTTGATTCCGCGTCCAACCTTGATTGTTGTTATTCCTCCAAGAACCATCACCTTGATTTCCATAGTTCCCTCCTTGACCTTGTCCCACATAGTTCACATCTTGGGATTCTTCATACGGTTGCCCACCTTGTTGCTCACCCATATATTGGCCTTGATAGGGGCTTTGTGACTGATTTTGATATTGGGACCCCGTATTCCATTGCTCCATAGAGCAAATGCTCATCATCCGTTTAGCCAACTCATTCATGTTATCTTGAGATAGAGTGCTAGCTTGCCCTTGAGTCGAGGATTGAGGATAGGCCATATTTTGGGCTTTGGTCGTCATCCTACAATCCTTTGCCGAGTGTGGTCCGCTACAAATTTGGCAAAGCTTAGCGCTCTCATTCTCCTTTTTCAATCTCCCCAACTGTTGCTCCATCGCTTGTACTTGAGCATGATATTGATCACTTGCCTCTACTTCTTTAACTTCAACCAAACCAGGCTTCTTACTTCTTGTCCCTTTTCTACTCGACGATATGTATTGCCTCGAAGTCTCGGAAATCTTCTCAATTTGGTTCATAGCCACCTCGGGTACCATACTCATAATATCTCCATTACACGAAGCATGTAAGGTACTTTGATGCACTTGGTCCAAATCCCGGAAGAAAGCATGAACTACCTCGTACGATCTCAATCCGTGCCCCGGGCACTCCCTCAACAAAGCCTTAAACCGATCCCATGACTCATGAAGCTCTTCTCCTTCATATGCATTGAATGACATGATAGCTTCTTTCATATCCATGGTCTTCGACGGGGGGTAATATTTGAGTAGAAAAGTTTTAACCACTTCTTCCCATGTGTGTAAAGAGTCATTAGGCAACGAATCATACCACCTCTTAGCTTGTTCTTTCAAGGCGAACGGGAAAAGCATAAGTTTGAGCACCTCATCACTCACTCCATTGATCTTTGTCGAGTTCACTATTTGGAGAAAATGATCAATGAATAAGTGAGGATTTTCTAAAGCGGTTCCCTTGAATATAGCGTTGTCTCCCAAAAAATGTATGATGTTCCTATTCAATTCCAAGTTGTTGGCGCCACCGTGGCATTCGGATCGGGCTATGCCCCATGTTTGCCGTAGAGCTAACACAAAATCTCTACAAGTCAAACCACCTTGGTTTTGCTCTTGTTGACCGTTAAACCAATTTGGCATCGCGTTTGCACCTTGATTGTGAGCTTGGTTTTGGTTTTGTTGAAACTGGTTCAACATCCATACATTGAATTGTTGCATAAGAGCGGGATCCATTTGATTCCCTTGAGCCTCATGTTGAACATTCTGAGGTATCGGCCCATATGCATTCACAACATTGTTTCCTTGTCCATTCCCACCTCCTTGTGCATTGTTGTTGACGAGAGGCGGGTTTTGAATTGGGACTCCATTATCATTTCCCAAATTTCCTTCCAAACCTTGTCCAACTTGTTGTGCCATGTCGGATCCTTCTCCCAACTCACCCGAGTTGTTCTCTTCAAAGACCGAATCGACTCTCTACTTGACGACCTCTTCTTCGTTGACTATTTCTACGCCTTGCGTAAGCTTCAATTCCGCCTATGTAAGGTTCGAGTGGTGTTTGAGATCTCCAGTCATGCACTACAAAAAGCAAACAACAAGAAAACAAGAAATAAAACCTAGGCCCAAGCCTTCGGTTCACTTACAAGATATCACAAATAGCACACAACTCCCGGCAATGGCGCCATTTTGATGAGCATAAAATCTACCCCAACAAAAACAATTTATAAGGACTCAAATCAGGGTAAACTAACTCTCTAACCGGCAGTGTACCGGGTCGATTGCTAGAATAGTGATGGGAGTCAACTTTACGTGATTCCGGTGCATTTTCTACCCCCGTTTACCACACTTTTAGCATGTTTCTTGGTAATTTAGACCGTTTTAGGGGTAATATCGTGAGTTTATAGCACGGGGAGTAAATCCGTCACTTTGATGGTTTACTACCTCCTTTTATTGATATTGACCCTATTCCGAGCACTTTTACCCTCCGGAATGTTTTGGGTGTTTTTTGTTGTTGTTGTGATGATGTAGGGTATTGGTGTCTCGAGAACCCGGAAGGCGAAGATTTATGATGATAAGTGTGATCAAGGTGCAAGAATGAGCCAAGAAAGAAGAAAGAATAGGAAAAGGAAGAGAAAGAGTTGGTGCCCGAGTGACTGTTCTGATTCAGAAGCATTTTGACCCATGATGGAGGCATTTTCTGGTCATGACTTCTTCATAAAAGTTGTAGAGAATTGAAAGAGCTTTCCAACGCATCTTGAATCACCCCAATCGGAGCTCGGATGAAGAAGTTATGAAGGTTTTACTACAGCAGAAAAACTGCATCATGCGAAACGCACGTTTGGAGCTTTCAAACCAGCGTTCCATGTCTCAAACCAGCGTTCAGTCCCAAACCAGCGTTCCCAGCTTTGCCAAACCAGCGTTTGAACCCCTTTACTCCCAGTATTCATCTCCTCAACTCCAAACGCTGGTTCCAACCTCCAAACCAGCGTTTGGACCAATTTTCTGCAGATTTTTGGCCTCGCCTATAAATACCCCCTCTTACACCCACCATTGGGAGAACCCGGGACTCCTCCCTCTTTTAGCTTAGATTTTGCTTGTTTTTGTACATAGTTTGTTGCACCTTCTTTTTATGTAGATCAAACACCTTTTAGCTTACTCTTTTCAATTCTTAGATTAGATTTTCATTTCAAACAACAAGTCTCTATCTTTTTGGTGATTCTCTCTTTTGTACCTTTCTTCTCCAAACTTCGATTCTCTGCAATTTATGGTAATTTTCTTCCCTCTTATGCTTGTTATGCTTCTCTTTTATTGTTTTCTTTATGTTTTAATAATGTGTAGCTAATTCCTCCCCATAGCCGGGTCATGTGATATGTGATGAAATCACCCTTTGGGTGATGAAATTGGGAGTGGGTAGTGTGTTTTATTGTTGTTTCTTGCATGTTTCACGTCTTAGAACTTGTTATAACGGATTTGAGCTAGATTAGCTACCTAGGTCAAATATCACACACATCACTCTTGAGAGTTGTTCAGAGAGAGGGGTGTGGGAAAAGGGTTCTAGGATCGTGGTGTAGTCTCGGTTTAGTTGTTAAGCCGAGCTCATAGTGAGGTTACTCGTTTTATATGTTTAAGCGGCTCGAGTGCAAAACATGACTTGTTAGGAGAGAGTTGTTCAGACCTTAACATGGCATAAGGTGTTAGAAGAGAGTTGTTCAGACGCTAGCACCGGGTTTAGGAGTTCGCACCCGTGAAATTGAATGCAAGAGTTCGTTTATTATAATGCACACTCCCGGTTTTGTCTACCTTAGGGTTGAGATTAGTCACATTGATCATGGTTCGGCTATGTCCCTTTCTCCCTCGTTGAATCTAGTAGTTAAATATTCTCTCTCTTTTATGTTTTAGCATAGTGTAATAACAACCAACCAACCGCTTGTTTGCCTAGACTAAGTTAGAAGTTCACTTTGGTACTCACAAACACACCTTTCTCTGTGGGATCGACCTCGGACTCCTGTAGCTATACTAGCAATCGACCCGGTCCACTGCCGGTTAGAGAGCTTGTTTAGTCACCGTTGTCTTGAGTACTATAAATTTGTTTGGTGAAAATAGAGCTCATCAAATAGCTACAGGAGTACGAGGTCAAACCCAAAGGAATCGTGTTTGTAAGTACCAAAGTGAACGTAATGCTTAGTCTAAGTGATCAAAGTTCTTAAGGTTTTGTTTACTACAACGACACTAAGTGATTCTAACTAACGAGTCTAAAGATAAAAAGAAAGAAAGAAGATTAAACTACTAAGTTTTAAAGATAGTTAAAGAGACATAGCCGAACCATGATCAAAATAGCTAGTTTCACCCCAAGGATAGACAAAACCGGGAGTGTGCAATATAATAAACGAACTCTTGCATTCAATTTCACGGGTACGTACTCCTAATCCCGGTGCTAAGGTCTGAACAACTCTTCCCCAACACCTTCTGCCAAGTCAACTAACCTTTCCTAAGAGAGATTCATTCACAAGACAATCATGCACGAGAGCCGTTTAAACGTTAAAAACGAGTAACCTCGCACTACAATGCGATCCTAGAACCCTTTTCCCACACCCTCTCTCTCGAACAACTCTCAAGAGTGGTGTGTGTGATTTTGACCTAGGTGATCAATCTAGCCCAAATCCGTTATAACAAGTTCTAAGACGTGAAAGATGCAAGAAACAACAATAAAAAGCACTACCCACTCCCAATTTCATCACCCAAAGGGTGATTTCACCAAATTTCACATGATTCGGCTATGCAGATGTTTAGCTACGCATTATACTAATCAAAACATGCATAAAACAGAAAATAAGAGCCATAACAAGTAAAAGAGAAGAGAAATATACCTTAAAATTGCAGAAATTCGAGTTGAGATCCAAAAAGTACAAAATATAGAAGTAATTAAAAGGTGGTCTCTTAGTGTTTGAAATGAAAATCTAAGCTAAGAAATGGAAAGATTAAGCTAAGATGTTGTTGATTTACACTAAGAGAGAGTATTCTAAGCTATTACAAAATTCGAGCTATGAAAGGGGTAGAGTTTGGCTAAGAAGATGAATAATAATCCCAAAATGGACTAAGGGGGTATTTATAGGTGGAGGAAAAATCCTGCAGATTTTGGTTCGAACAGCTGTTCCAAACAAGTGGAACGTGCGTTCGCGCTGAAATTCAGGCAGCTTAGGGCTTCTGCCTTGCGCGCAACGCTGGTTTGAAGGCGGGAACATGCGTTCTGTAGGCCTGAACGCTGGTTTGAGGTAGTTCTTGAACCGGCGCTTGAAGGGGCTGAACTCGCTTTGACTCGCAACTCTGAACGCCATTGGTTTGGGCTTGGAGAACGCCAGTTTGGGGTCCGAACGCATGGTTTGAGAGTTCCAAACCAGCGCTTGATCCCGTGCCACCAATTCTTCACTTTTTCTCCCTTTTTCACCTCTTTTCGCCTCGGTCATGTTTCTCATTGTAAACCCTTGCCTTTCGGGTCATCGAGACACCAATACCCTACATCATCACAATAACCAAAAACAACCAAAACATTCCAAAGGGTAAACGTGCTCGGGAATGGGGTCAATATCATCGAAAAGGGGTGGTAAACTATCAAAATGCCGAATTACACCCCGTGCTAGAACTCACAATATTACCCCGAAAGTGGTCTAAATCATCCAAAATGTCTTTGAAAATGTGGTAAACGGGGCCAACATCGTAGCGAGTCACGTAAAGTTGACTCCTATCATTTATCTTTTAATTTATTCAATCCTTTGTTTATTTTCGTGATCTTTGATTTGTTTTGTATCTTTCTATGATTTATGATACTATTGTGTGACTAGATCGAGAGATTGGTTGCTAATTGTTGTCTAACGTAGATGAGAATCGTTGTTAGGCTAGATCACCATAGAAAGATAGGATCTTTAATCGTTAATTCGTGACAAATTAATTGGTTAATTATCTAGGTTGCTAGATTCTAAAATACGGGAGTTAACTTGAATCTACACCTTCGTTTTGTATGGAAATTGGTCTCAACATTCGAGAGAGGAGAGATCGATAATTGAATTCACTAAGAGATTAGGAGTTCATAGCTTGAGAAACGGATTCACTAAGGAATTAGGAGTTCGTATCTCGTGTAAAGGTGAAACCACAATATCGAATTAAAATCATGAGATGAACTTGGATTGAAATCACTTAGTTTGTGTAATGTTTAATCCCATGTATCTTTAGTTTAGGTCGTTTTTATTATTCTTAGCTTATGTTTGTTTTTCTATGTGTTTTTATGTTTGTTCTTTCGTTTATTTGTTTTCGTAAGTAACAACTTAAGGAATTAACAAGATTAGATTCAACATCCCAATTCCCTGTGGATCGACCCCTTACTTATCCCGCTTTACTAGCAATTACCCGGTATTCGGCCGGTTAGGAGTTAGTTTTGCGTATAGGTTAGGGTTTATAAATTGTTTTTGTTTAATGATGCAAAACCATCCCAACAAAATGGCGCCGTTGCCGGGGAATCAGTGTTTTGTTGAATCTAATTGAGTTAATTTCTCTATTTTGTTACGATTTATTTTTCTTTCAATAAAAAGTAGCGTTAAATAAATTGAGGTTTTTTTTTTATTTTTGCCGTGTTTCGATGACCGTAGGGTTAAGAATGTGCAAAAAGTTTTTTTTACTCGATTTGTTAAACGTGAAGTGTAACCTAATCTGTAACCTAGTTTCTACATTGATTCGGAGACATCTGAGGTTGAATTATCTGACTCCACGTTTTGTACGATCGAACTTTTGGATAAAAGGGTTTTAGCACTCATTAGTATTTTGGCCGTAACTTTTGGCTCGAGTGTCCGTTTGGCGCACAGGACCCCAATTCGGAAAGCTCGTTCCGACGCCGACGACTTAATGAAGGCCTATGGCCGTTCGACACCATTTTCGAGGTCAAAATCCACTGTTTTCCCTTCCATTTTGGGCTCAGAAGATTTCAACATGTTTTTCCCCCTTTCATTGTTTTCTGCTTTTTCATTTTAAATAAATAAATAAAGGATTTCTAGGGTTTTGATGTTATATCTAGGGTTTCGAGGTTGCTCAGTGTCTCGTTTGTGCTTTATGCTAAGACCAGACGGGAGTCTACTCTCAGTGAACGCCCGCCACTCTTTTGTGGTTTCCAGACGTCGTCCATATAGTGAGTGGACGGCCGTCCATCCAACATGCACCTATTCTCGTTAAGTCTTAGGGCAACTAGACGAGCGTCCGGTTTAATCCAGGCGCCCGTCCAGCTTCATAAATTCCAGCGAACGCCCGTTTGAAAGAAAGGAACGCACGCTTCGAGTTCCAATTTTTCTTGACTTGATTTTTAATGTTGTATTTGACGTGGATACTTTCATATGAGCTTCGTGGTGATTATTTTTACGTAGATGTTCGAACTTGCATGTGTACATCTTTCCATCTACGGATCCATGTTAAATAATTGATTAATTTTTATTTACATGATTCATCCATGCATGTTATAGTTAATGTCGGTTCTCGTATGCTATAATCGTTTTTATTGTTATTTAGTAGCTAATGTCGGTTTCGTATGCTACATATCATTGTGATGAATCTTGTGAGCTTTGAGACCTATGTGCTTTCTTGTTATTTTTGTAACTCATATGGGTAGCTACCGCCGGTTTTCCGTTGCTACCGCTGCCTCTTATGAGTTATATCTCTGCTTAGTATAGCTAATCGTTGGTTCTCCATAATGCTATCACCTTTGATGAGTCTTAAGGCGCCGCTTCTACACTGCATGTAATGAATAATCTTATGCTGCTTATCGTAATCGCTGTCATTATTTGGTAGACGCTTATTATATACATGTCGTGTTGCAAATGAGTGGGCTAGTTTTCTTTCTTTTATTTTTGCATATCATTTAGTTGCATTGTTTTTCTATTATTTTTCTTGAGTGTAGTTACTGTCGGCTTGCCGTATGCTACCACTTTTATTTTATTTTATTTTTGTTTCTGTACGGGCCGTAGTCACTGTAGAGTTGTCTACCCAACTTGCTCACCTGAGCACACAACTTTTTTTTTTTATTAGAATTGCATATCATGTAGATTGCATTGTAATATATTTTCATGTAGTTGCACCTAGCCTACTATTTTGTAATGTTACATGTATATGTTCCATCTTTATATGAGCTTAATCTGAGAAAATCTCTATGACTTCTTTTCCATGTGGTTTACATGTATAATCCTTTTTCCCCGTAGACTCTTTTTGCACTGTTCAAGTATGCAGGACACTTGTGATAGCTATTGTGCGCTTTAACGACGATATCAGTTTTCCTGTGATGCTCCACAGTCTACTGGTCCATTCAAGCTTTCATGGATCTGTGATGCTCCACATTTCCAAGGCTATGCAATCAATTTTGGTTCTTCGTGAGGGTCTTTCCAGAATTGCTAGCTTTGGAAATACAATCAGCTAAGTCCCTAAATTTTTATTCCTGTACACCTTGAAGACAAGTTGCAATCTAAGTGTGGGGGAGGGGAATGGTTTGGTGTATCTACATATCATTTGCTTGATTTATTATGTTTCTATGCGAAATGAGCTAAATGAGCTTAATTTTTCAATGTTTTTGTTTTTGTTTTGTCCCGAGTAAGCAATGCATTTCTTTGTTCGTTATTTTTATAGTCATTGATGCTATATACCATATGTTTGATAAGTTAGTTGTTTCACCTGAGATCTATTTTTCACAAGCCATAGTGAATGATGAGCTAATTTATAAAGTTATACCCCTTTTGACGAGTGATTTCTGATTTTCTTATAAGTCATGTGCTTAGTGCTACGTATATATCTTGAGATCTATGATAGTTTGTATTTAGATCCGAAGTATGATATACTGTGAATAACTAAGGTTTGAATGTGATAAGTAACACGTAACTTATTGTCAAATGAAAAAGTTGAATTTTAAATGAAGTAATTGGGTGTGTCGAAAGCTAGTCGATGATTTGAGTGCGATAGGGTATACCACGTATGTCATATACCACTATGATAACTAAAAGCTCACGACAGTCAGAAAAAGCTGCCTTATGATTGGAGTAAGGTAGGGTATATCTCGAATATCCTATTCGCTATGACAGAAGGCACATGTACATTCTCGATGTGTGTTTAAAAGTGAGAAAGTTAAATCAACTAATGAATTGTTATGAAATGAATGAAAGACTAAGTTATCGTCTATCTTATCCCCAGTCTAAACTGATAGATATGCTGTAGGGATTATCCTCTGAGTATTTCAGAAATGCCCAAGATATATTCGATCATTCTTTTCGGGATATTTTACGTTTGTAGGGTACATCTTATGAGTATCATTTATCTCTAGTTTTAAGGGGGTATTAGCTAGTTTTGCTTTGAGTTTCTCAAGTTTGGATTTAGTGGAAGTTTGTTATGGCTTTGCACACACACCGGGGTGAACCTCTAAGTTATTGTATATGTGTTATATGTGCTGAGATGTCTATCTTTTTCCGAGCCATGATTTTCGTTTTGTCTTGCTCGGGACGAGCAAGGTTTAAGTGTGGGGGAGTTGTTAAGGGTGATTTTATACGTTTTATAAGGATATGTTTTATATCAATTTCCCCCATATGTGGATGTTTTTCATAGAAATCGAGCTTTATAATTGAAATATTGAGCAAGTGGTGTTTTCAATAGTTAAATTGCAAAACGTAACGAATTATGTGCTTAAATTGTGATTTTATATTATTTTGGAATATCGTTACGCTTTGGTATGTTTTTCCTACATTGTAGATACACATTGTTGATGGAAAAGATGATTTTTAAAGAGATAAATTCGAGTGGAAAGGAATCAATCAGATTTATGGAAGAATAAAGGATATAAGGAAAGAAATCAAGTGTTGATCCAGCTGAACTGGCGTCCAGTGGACGGGTGTTTGATCCAGTGGACGAGCGTCCAGGAGGAGAAATTTGGTTCAGGATGTTCAGATTTTGAGTGGACGAGCGTCCAATTTTGTGAAGAACGGGCGTCTGATCATGACTCGGCCCGATTCAAAGATTCCAAGCAGAGTGGACGGGCGTCCAACACTCTGGACGGGCGTCCACGGCCGACTTAAGCATAGCCGACTTATTTCCTTATAAATACCGCTGCGCCCCAACCCTAATAATAATCAAATTCTTCATACACCAAAAAGCAACACAGCAGCCGCACTTCTGAGGCTCTCAAGGCCGGTCACCCGAGCCTTGA
Organism: Gentiana macrophylla; assembly: GCA_026214975.1. NCBI lineage: Eukaryota > Viridiplantae > Streptophyta > Magnoliopsida > Gentianales > Gentianaceae > Gentiana > Gentiana macrophylla. The sequence goes on along the minus strand of JAOBSW010000871.1, from coordinate 20,102 downwards.
GCTCGGGTGATTGATTGAGCTACGATTCACCCCTTCAAAAACAATTTATAAGGACTCGAAACTGTGGGTAAACTAACTCTCTAACCGGCAGTGTACCGGGTCGATTGCTAGAATAGCTACAGGAGTACGAGGTCGAACCCAAAGGAATCGTGTTTGTAAGTACCAAAGCGAACGTAGTACTTAGTCTAGGTGATCAAACTTTCAAAGTATTTGTAACTAGAACGACACTAAAGTGATTTATACTAACAAGTCTAAAGATAGAAAAGAAAGAAAGAAGATTAAACTACTAAGTTTTAAAAATAGATAAAGGGACATAGCCGAACCATGATCAAAATAGCTAGTTTCACCCCAAGGAATGACAAAACCGGGAGTGTGCAATAATGAACAAACTCTTGCATTCAATTTCACGGGTACGAGCTCCTAATCCCGGTGCTAGGGTCTGAACAACTCTTCCCCAACACCTTAAGCCAAGTCAATTAACCTCCCCTAAAGAAGATTCACTCACAAGACAAGTTAAGCACGAGAGCCGTTTAAACGTTAAAACGAGTAACCTCGCACTACCATGCGATCCTAGAACCCTTTTCCCACACCCCTCTCTCTGAACAACTCTCAAGAGTGATGTGTGTGATTTTTGACCTGGGTGATCAATCTAGCCCAAATCCGTTATAACTAGTTCTAAGACATGAAACAAGCAAGATATAACATTAAAAAGCACTACCCACTCCCAATTTCATCACCCAAGGGGTGATTTCACCAAATTTCACATGATTCAACTATGTAGATGTTTAGCTACTCATTATACTAATCAAAACATGCATTAAATTAACAGTAAATAAGAGCCATAACAAGTAAAAGAGAAGAGAAATATACCATAAAATTGCGAGAAATTGAGTTGAGATCCAAAAGTACAAAATAAAGTAATAATTAAAAGGTGGTCTCTTTGTGTTTGGAATGAAAATCTAAGCTAAGAAATGGAAAGATTAAGCTAAGATGTTGTTGATTTACACTAAGAGAGAGTATTCTAAGCTATTACAAAATTCGAGCAATAAATGGGTAGAGTTTTGCTAAGAAAAGCTTGATATCCAAGAAAATGTCTAAGGAGGGTATTTATAGGTGAAGGGAAAATCACTGCAAAATTGGTCCAAACGCTGCTTAAAGGGGGTGGAACGGGCGTTTGGATTCTTCAAACGCGCGCTTTAGCTTAGTTGAGACGTCGTTTCGCATAAATTCAGGCGCGGGCTTGACTGTTTCTTCAACCGAACGCAGCGTTTGGGAAGGTTTAACCGCGCGTTTGAGATCTTGAACGCAGCGCTTGAAGTGATTTCAAACGCGCGCTTGGGGAGCTTGAACTCAGATCACCTTCTGGACTTCGAACGCGACGCTTGAGGGGTTCAAACGCCGCTTGAACCCCTGTTTCCCAAATCTTCACTTTTCTTCCTTTTTTAGGCCCTCGCCTTGCCTCGGTCATGCTTTTTCACCACAAATTGTCACCTTCCGGGCCCTCGAGACACCAATACCCTTCAATATCATAAACAACCACAAACATCCAAACAATTCCGGAGGGTAAAAGTGCTCGGGAATGGGGTTAATATCAACAAAAAAAGGTATGAATTCATCAAAATAATGGATTCGTTCCCCGTGCCATAAGCTCACGATATCACCCCGAAAATGGTCTAATTTACCCAAAATTGTGCTGAAAGTGTGATAAACGGGGGTAATTAATGCACCGGAGTCACGTAAAGTTGACTCCCATCAACCACCCCACACTTAGCCTTTGCTCGCCCTCGAGTAAACTAGGCGTTTTAAAACAAGCCAAGGGATTCAACATTCTGACGTAGGTGCTACTATCCACACCCTCGAGGTAATCATGAAGTAAGACACACGAACATACGCACACCGGTACAACATTATCAAGAGAATAGAGTGTGTGTGGTGTTGAGCTACATCAAAGTGTTCAAAAAGATTGTCGGGCTTGAATCCCGACCAAAAAGTCTACCAACCGTCTCATATCAACCAACCTCTCCACTAATCAAGGTCACTAAGTTTGGACACAATCGGGTAGGACTTGAAGGGTTATAACGTTAGGCTAGGGTAATTCCGGTTAATCGAAAAGGATATTTTGGGAACTGGAGAAAAAGCAATACGAGTGAACCTAATCAACAAGTGTACCACCTTATCTCTACCATACAAACCATCCAAACTCCTTTTTGATTAGTTAAACACTTTGGGAACCATAGAATGCTAACATACACGAACTCATTGCCTAATTCAACTATGTTTCAAGTTTCATAAGGCGAGGTCGAATACATTAGCACCTATCTCACTATCCCAACTCCAACATCATAAATATAACTTTTGAGCTCATCACTTTGATTCCAACCCTTTTATTTATATACACCAAACTTTTATTCATTGAGAACTTTCTAATTTATTTTGAACTTTGATTGATCGAGTTCTCTCTTCTTCTTTTTTTTTTTTTTAAAGAGAAGAAATTTCACAGATTTTTCTTTTCTTTTTGGGCCAAACCCAAACACTAAGCCCAAATGAGCTCATCTTCTCCTTATAGCTCCAAACAAGGACACACCAACCATCAAAACATCATTTCCCCCACCCCACACTTGCCTTAGCAAGTGTGGCCTAACAAAAGACTAGGTCCACTCGTAGGGTATGAATGAAGGGAATGTGACCATAAATAAAGCTCAAGGTAGGTTTCTGACTAAGTAACAAAACGGCTATAAAACGAATGGTGGTCAGACCATTCCATCAAGGCTGAGAGGGGCTACGAAGGTCTAATGTTGGGGATTAGGCTTATTTGGCTCTGGTAGGGTCGAAGAGACGCCATGACCGTCATCCCGTGTCCTACTTAGATAAACCTTTTTATTTCGCCTCGAGACTAGTGATATGAGATGTGGTAGTAATCAAATTGGGCACAAAGTGTAGCTTCACGTGAAATTAATAGACTCTATTCTCAAGATAAAATCAAACCGAAGTGCACACGTTCGGGGCCCTACTAAGATGGCCACCACTCGACTATAGACATAGCACAACAACACAGTGTCGGTAACCCTTGAAAAATTTTAAAATCACCCAAAAATCGACTCAAGCCCGATCATAGGCTAAGTATACCACACATGTTGCACATTCAACAATAAAAACAATAAAACGGCTAAGTCCCCCACCCCACACTTAAACGAAACACTGTCCTCAGTGTGTGAGAGATAAGAAGCGTAAAAGACTTAGCTGTTTGACCAAAAGACCCGGCAGAAAGGCGCAACCGTGACTCGAAACTCGTGATAACCTCGTGTGAATCCATCCCGTAACCTAGAGCGAGATCAACGAAACAAAGACAAATGCATGCACGGGACATAATCAGCGTACTAAAAGCAGGCAATAGGGTAAGCGGGTACATAAAATAACGAGTCTAAGCCACAGTGACGAGATCAAAGCATAATGAGGGGGGAAATACGGGATATGCAATGGAGGGATACAATCAAATCAAAATAAAGTACAGAACATCCATGCATTAAATATAAGCTAATAAAAACATCCTCGTCATCCCACAAGATGTCTAATAAAGGGAAACATACACGGTCAAACAGCCTCGTGGGCTAAAAATAAGTGCTCGTGTATGAAAAGTGAAGTGTGTCCAAAGTATGGTGAAAGAACGCCAAAAGTAAGTGAAATGTCAAAGTGTATAAAAGAGACAGACTAGTAAGTAAATACAGTAAGAATCACATGAGAAAACATGCTAGTCCGCTCCATGTCCTCAGACGTCAAGAGGGGGATCCGTGTGCTGATGTTGGTGCAACCACAGATGCTGCACTCTCGATCTGCGTAGTCTCAGAACACTGCCTCACCGCCTCTGTCCCACCATGATCTGTGCCCATCGATCGTCCAAAGCAATGTCATCAAACCCTCATCTGGATCATCAAAAACATCTCCTCTGTGACCTCTCGCAAATCTGCCTCGATCTCCGGGTATATCAAAGCGGTGCAATATCTAGGTCCAACTCGTGAAGCTCAACTCGCTTCTGTCTGAGCCAATACCCGCCGATTCTCCACAATGCCGTTCGGTGTCACCTCGACTATCCATCCGGGCCTCTGCTTGTGTGCAATCGAAGCCCCCGCCTCACTAAGCCATGGCCCCCGGTAGCTGGGTATGTAAGGTGGAGGTGTAGGAATGGTGGAAGGTCCAGAGTAGAGGAGGAGGTATAGGAGTGTAGTGGAAGTAGTAGGGGCAAGGGGGGCGGAGAACGGTGTGAATAGGGCGTGGGGTGGGCCTAGGAGGTCCGGAAGTGGTGCGGGCATTGAAAGGCTTAGGCATCACGGGAGGTTCTTCTTCCTTAGGATCTCGATCATCGATACTCCTTTACCAACGCCTCCTGCACAAGCCATGGATAAGATAAGATAAGGCACATAATCATCTGACGCTTAACCTTTTGATTTTCTCTAAATTCCTCAAAGATGGTTTTCCGACGCCTACCTTCGGGATTATAGTGTAGAGCATACAACGGATGCAAATCCTTAATGTGGAAGTGCGTGATGTTGTCCTTCGGTAGTAGACGGTTCTTCAGAAAACTTTGCTTTCACTTTTCAATCATCCGCCAAGTCGTCGTCACCAACCGACTCCTCACATTGCTACCTTTTGAAATCCACGGTAAGTCGGGGTTGATTGCTTTCCTCATCTCCTCTAATGGATCTAGGTTGTCGTGAGTATCCCAATGTGACCTCGCCGCAAACCAACCGATATAATCCTCGCCTCAAAGCCGGTATCCGGTAATAATCATTGATAGCTTTGACGGACCACGGGACATTAACCCTCTAACTTTGATAAACCCGGATTCCGGATTAGCCACACCGAAATTTGCATACCATTCCCGGACTATTGATGATTCGTGATGCCCCTCGAGTTCATAAATCGATTATTCCACCCTCTCTTCCTTAAGTCGTCAATGAAGGGTTGAGGCACAACTTTGAGGTCTAGCCCCTCTCATAACACATGTTTTTCACAAATGATATACTCATTATAGTTAGACAAGGCAACCGTGAGTTAAAACGCTGCTCAAAGGAATAATATCATCGGAGGGGGGCTAGAGGAGGGTTTTGCTCGGGGCACTCTGTGGGGGTAGATTGTGGAGGAGGTGAAACAGGTGTTGTTACTTTCTTGGCTTGCAAATGTGCCAAAGGCACATCGCTCTCAAGGTCTGTCGCCTCCTCACTGTCACTACTTGTATTTCTCCCCTCGGTATCCGGCTCAAAATCTTCATCAGACGTCTCATCTCTCAACTGGCCCTCATCTCGGCCTAAGGGCTCGAGGATTTCTACTCTCAACTCTACCACCAATTCGAATACCACCCGTAGGTACCCGAGGAGAAACTAAGGTTTTCTATTTTTTGGGGGCTTGCCTTGTCACGGGTTGCTTTCCCTTACCCTTACCCTCGGTTTCCTTTCGTTTAGTTTCCCTCATTCTCACTGAAAACCAACCAGACGACATCCCACAACCAATATCAACAACAAAACGACCCGGTTATCATCCAACCGGGATTTCAAACAAACCGACCATCCACAATGAAACACCCCACAGAAGCCACACCATTCACCATCGATCAACAAAACATACAAAACAAACAGAAACAGGATATAATCATCAATAAACAATAAATAACGAGAAAGGGGCATTAAACCAAAATAGGAAAACTAACCCTAACCGAAACTTAAACGTAAAATCGAAATATACCTGTTCTATGCTTAAGAGAGATGATAGGAACGATTTGGAGCGAAGAACGAGCCTCGAAACGTCGAAATTGAGCAAATTCGACTATGGAGAAAAACGCCAAAATTACCGATCGAATCGAGGATTTGGGGGATTTGTTGTTGGAATGGCTTGCTGAAATCAAAAGAAGAGATCAAAAGGTGTTGTTTGGGCTTTAAATCGCCAAAAACGGTTAAGAAATGAAGGATTTCGAGTGTGAGGGGTTAAAATGCGGCTGCCGGACGGTTAGGTTTGAGAAAATCAGCTTTTCGAAACGCCGGGTTGGAGAGCAGGTATTTAAAGGAGAAAGGTTCAAACGCGCGTTTCGCAAGCTTAAACGCGCGTTTGAAGTGTGAAACGCGCGTTTGGGGAGGGGATTCACTTTCAGAGAGTTGAGGACCCAAACGCGCTTGAAAAGGTTCTAAACGCGTTTGGGAGGAAAAAAAAATAGCTTACGCTGCTTGAAAGGGGTAAACGGGCGCTTAGACCGAAAACTAGGAAAACTCAAGATTTCTATCCCACACTTGATTCTAACCACCCCGAGACCTCTAGAAACACCAAACTAACTCAACAAACTACGAAATGGTGGGTTGCCTCCCCAAGCGCTTTTGTTTTACGTCGTTGGCTCGACAAGATGGATTAAACGGTGCCAACTTTTTCAAAGTTATACCGCTTGGCACAAGGCGAGAAAGGGTAGAAAGATGGAAAGATGGATTCGTAATTATATGAGTCAAGGTTTAAAGTCCATGACAAGACTTACAAGATTCATCACAAGGTGCACGGGTCTTCAAGATGCACTATTTCTAGTGCTTCATCATAACAACCGCTCATACCTTTTAACCCGAGGCCATTGGTGGTAAACGTGCCAAACTTAGGATGGGTGATTTCGATAGCACCGGACGGATAGACTTTTGACACAACATAGGGACCGGACCACCTAGACTTCAACTTCCCTTGGAAAAGATGCAAACGAGTATTGTAGAACAAGACTTCATCACCCTCATTGAAAACACGAGGTTTAATCAACTTATCATGGAGTAACTTAGTCTTTTCCTTATACTTCGTGGAAAGGTCATAAGCACAAAGGTGGAACTCATCTAGTTCATTCAATTGGGCCATACGTTTCTCACCAATTAAGGTATCATCGAGGTTTAGCATTTTGATGGCCCAATAAGCTTTGTGTTCGATCTCTACGGGAAGATGACAAGATTTGCCATAGACTATCATGGAAGGTGACATGCCTGTGGTGTGTCTTAAAGGCTGTCCTATGGGCCCACAAAGCATCATCTAACTTTAAAGACCAACTTTTGACATTCGTGTCTACCGTCCCTTTCTAAGATACGCTTAATACCCCTATTCGTGACTTCAACTTGACCACTCGTTTGGGGATGGTAAGCGGTACCTAACTTGTGTTTCACACCATACTTCTCTAAAAGTTTATCAAACGGCTTGTTGGCAAAATGACTTCCGTTATCACTGATTATAGCACGAGGCACCCCAAACCGACAAAAGATGTTCTTTCTAAGAAACCGGATAACAACATTCCTATCATTGGTGGGTGAAGCTAAGGCTTCGGCCCATTTGCACACATAATCACAAGCGACTAGGATATACTTGTTACCACACGAAGAGGGATAGGGGCCCATGAAATCAATGCCCCACACGTCAAAAACCTCACACACTATGATCGGCTTCTGAGGCATCTCACTCCTTCTAGATATACGACCGGACTTTTGACAAGCATCGCAAGATTTCACATAAGCATGTGCGTCTCGAAATAGAGTGGGCCAATACAGCCCACTTTGCAATACTTTCAAAGCGGTTCTTTGCCCCGAGAAATGGCCTCCGGCCTCTTTGTCGTGACAAAACGAAAGAGCACTCAAAATTTCACTTTCTGGGATACACCTCCTCGTAATACCATCCGAACACAACCTATATAAACAAGGATCTTCCCACACGCGTTTACTACCCACCTCACTAAGGAATTTACGCCTTTGGTTGAGTCAAGGTCGGGATCTACAAAACCGCACTCGTGGAAGTTAACAAAAGGAGCAAACCAAGGACTACCTTCCTTACCGACTTTTAGAAAGTTTCCTTTCTTAGCCGGAAGAAGGGTGTCAAGTGCATAGAGTTGCTCGTGAGGAAAAGAATCGTTTATCTCAGTTTGTGCTTTAATCAACTCCTCACTAAGCTCCATACGACTTAAGTGGTCGGCTACGACGTTCTCACAACCTTTCCTATCACGGATCTCTAAATCAAACTCTTGCAAGAGCAAGATCCACCTTAAGAGACGGGGCTTGGCATCTTGCTTGGCAAAGAGATAACGCAAAGCGGCATGATCCGTGTGGACAACTACCCGAGAACCTACGAGATGAGACCGAAACTTATCGAACGCAAAGACGACTGCTAAAAGCTCTTTTTCAGTGGTGGTGTAGTTCTGTTGGGCCGGATTCAAGGTGTGACTAGCATACACAATAGGCTTGAAGATTTTATTGATTTTTTGACCGAGGACCGCACCAACCGCGGTGTCACTCGCATCACACATGAGCTCAAATTCTTGATCCCATTTCAGGGCAACTAAGATAGGAGCGGATACAAGCAATTGCTTGAGCATAAAAAATGCTTCAACACAAGCTTTGTCAAAATCAAACGGGACGTCTTTTCCAAGAAGAAGAGTAAGAGGACGGGCTATTTTCGAGAAATCCTTAATGAACCTACGATAGAACCCCACATGGCCTAGAAAACCCCTAAGAGTCTTTAGGTTGGTGGGCATAGGAAGCTTAGCTATCGCTTCAACCTTAGCCTTATCTACCTCTATACCCTTATTAGATATCTTATGCCCTAAGACTATCCCCTCTGTAACCATCAAATGACACTTCTCCCAATTAAGCACCAAGTTTGTCTCCTCACATCTACCCAACACCTTCTCAAGATTATCTAGACATTGTTCAAAGGAATCACCAAACACACTAAAATCATCCATAAAGACTTCTAAAAACTTTTCTATCATATCCATAAATATGGCAACCATGCACCGTTGGAATGCATGCTGGTGCATTACATAACCTAAAAGGCATCCTACGGAAGGCAAAGGTACCATAGGGGCAAGTATAGTAGTCTTTTCTTGATCCTCTAAAGCCACATGTATTTGGTAATACCCACTAAACCCATCAGAAAACAATAAAAAGCATGGCCACTCAATCTTTCCAACATTTGATCAATAATAGGGAGGGAAATGATCTTTACGGGTTTGGTCATTTAGCTTACGATAATCAATGCAAATTCTATGACCACTTACCAAACGCTTAGCACCTCCTCTCCTTGTCATTGATCTCCACGGTCATACCTCCCTTCTTCGGCACCACTTGGGTGGGACTCACCCACTTGCTATCCGAGATGGCATAGATAATCCCTAGCTTCAACATTGTGACCACGTCCTTCCTCACAACCTCTTGAGGTGTGGATTGAGTCTTCTTTGGGGTTGCCTTACCGGCTTCGCCCCATCTTCCGGAATAATCTTGTGTTGGCAAATGGTGGGACTAATACCCTTAAGATCGCACATCTTCCACCCAAAAGCACGCTTTATGCTTCTTAAGCATCTTCACTAACTCATCTTCCCGCAGCCGTTAGTGTAAAGAAATAATCAAAGGAAGTAAATCATTATTTTCAAGAAAAACATACTTCAAATGAGGTGGAAGCGGCTTCATTTTCAAATATTTTGGTGGGTCCTCAATTGATGGCTTCTCCAACTCTCCTTCAAGCCCAAGATCAATCTTCTCAGTCCACCTTTCACCCACGAAAGCCGTCTCTTCGAGCTCTGATGAGCGTTTTTTCTCACCGAACAAATTTATAAGATACTCAAGACAACGGTGACTAAACAAGCTCTCTAACCGGCAGTGGACCGGGTCGATTGCTAGAATAGCTACAGAGTCCGAGGTCGAACCCAAAGGAATTGTGCTTGCAAGTACCAAAGTAAACGTAGTGCTTAGTCTAGTGATCAATCTTTTTTAAAGTGTTTATAACTACAACGACACTAAAGCGATCTATACTAACGAGTCTAAAGATAAAAAGAACGGAAGAAGATTAGACTACTAGATTTGAAAGATAATAAAGAGACATAGCCGAACCATGATCAAAATAGCTAGTTTCACCCCAATGAGTGACAAACCGGGAGTGTGCAAAATCATCAAACTCTTACATTCAATTTCACGGGTGCGAACTCCTAAACCCGGTGCTAGGTTCTGATCAACTCTTCCCTAACACCTTATGCCTAGTCAACTAACCTTCCATAAGAAAGATCCATTCACAAGACAAGTTATGCACAAGAGCCGTTAAACGTTAAAACGAGTAACCTCACACTTGAATGCGATCCTAGAACCCTTTTCCCACACCCCTCTCTCTGAACAACTCTCAAGAGTGGTGTGTGTGATTTTTGACTCTAGGTGATCAATCTAGCCCAAATTGCGTTATAACAAGTTCTAAGACATGAAATGCGCAAGATACAACAATAAAAAGCACTACCCACTCCCAATTTCATCACCCAAAGGGTGATTTCACCAAATTTCACATGATTCAAGCTATGAAGATGTTTAGCTACTCATTATACTAATCAAAACATTCACAAAAACAAGAAATAAGAGCCATAACAAGTAAAAGAGAAGAGAAATATACCATAAGATTGCAGAAATTGAGTTGAGATCCAAAAGCACAAAATATAGAAGTAATTAAAAGGTGGTCTCTTAGTGTTAAAATGAAAATCTAAGCTAAGAAATGGAAAGATTAAGCTAAGATGTTGTTGATTTACACTAAGAGGGAGTATTCTAAGTCATTACAAAATTCGAGCTATGAAGGGGGGGCAGAGTTTGGCTAAGAAGATGAATAATAATCCCAAAATGGACTAAGGGGGTATTTATAGGTGGAGGGAAAATCCTGCAGATTTTGGTTCGAACGCCGTTCCGTATGAGTGGAACGCGCGTTAGCTTGAAGTTCTGGGGCGCCTTAGGGCTTTTGTCTTGCGAAACGCTGGTTTCGGGCATGGAACGTGCGTTTAAGAGGTCCGAACGCACGTTCAAGGTGCGAAACGTGCGCTTGAATGGCCTGGAACGCACGTTCTAGGTAATTGCTAAACCGGCGTTTGAAGGAGCCGAACTCAGATGACTCGCAACTCTCGAACGCCGGTTTGAGGTTGGAAACGCTAGTTTGAGACCTGAACGCTGGTTTGAGGGTTGGAACGTGCGCTTGGACCCCTGTGCCACCAATTCTTCACTTTTTCTCCCTTTTCCACCTCTTTTCGCCCTCGGTTATGTTTCTCATTGTAAACCATTGCCTTCGGGTCCTCGAGACATCAATACCCTACATCATCACAATGACCAAAAACAACCAAAACATTCCAAAGGGTAAACGTGCTCGGAATGGGGTCAATATCATCAAAAAGGGGTGGTAAACTATCAAAATGACGGAATTACCCCCGTGCGAGGAACTCACAATATTATCCCGAAAGTGGTCTAAATTATCCAAAATGTGCTGAAAATGTGGTAAACGGAGGCCAAACAATGTAGCGGAGTCACGTAAAGTTGACTCCCATCAACCACCCCACACTTAGCCTTTGCTCGTCCTCGAGTAAAATGGGCGTTTTAAAACAAACCAAGGGATTCAACTTTATGATGTAGGTGCTACTACTCACATTCTCAAGGTAACCACAAAGTAAGAAACACGAACATATACACATTGGCGCAACATTATCAAGAAAATGGAGTGTGTGTGGTGCAAAGCTAGAACCAAGTACTCAAAAAGATTGTTGGGGCTTGAATCCCAACCAAAAAAGGTCTACCAACCGTTTACAATCACGAGCCTCTCCACTAATCTGGTTTACTAAGTTTGGACACGATCAAGCGTGACTTGAGCGGTTATAACGTTAGGCTAGGGTGATTTCGGTTAGTCGAAAGGGGTATTTTGGGAACTGGAGAAAAGAAGTACGAGTGAACCTAATCAACCAAGTACCAACTCATCTTTATCATGCAAACCACCCAAAACTCCTTTTTGATCAACTTTGACATTTTGGGAACCATAGGTTACTAATACACCCGAACTCATTGCCAAACTCGACTATGTTTCAAGCGTCATAAGGTGAGTCCGAGCACACTAGCACCTATCTCACTATCCCAACTCTAACATCATAAAAGCAACTTTTGAGCTCAACACTTTTGACTCCAACCCTTTATTTCTATAAACATCAACTTTTATTCAACGAGAGCTAATGTATTTTGAACTTTGTTTGAATTTTTATTTTTATTTTTTTTTTTTTTTAAAAGAGAAGAGGAGAAGAAGGTTCTTTTCCTTGGCCCAAAAACTGAACACCAAGCCCAAACGAGCTCCTCAACACCTTATAGCTCAAAACAAGAAACAACAACCCAATCAAAACATCATATTTCTCCCACCCCACACTTGTTTTAGCAAGTGTGCTCCAACTAAGGACTAGGTCCACTCGTAGGGTTAAAATGAAGGGAAAGTGACCATAATTATGGTTCAAGGGTAGGTTTCTGACTAAGTAACGAACGGCTATAAGTGAATGGTGGTCGACCATTCTATCAAGGCCGAGAGGGGCTACGAAGGGTAAATATTCGGTTAAGGCTTATTTGGCTATGGTAGGTCAAAAGGACGCCAAAACCGTCATCCCATGTCCTACTTAGGTAAACCTATGACATTTCGTCTCGAGACTCATGATATGAAAGGTGGTAGAAATCAAATTGTGCACAAAGTGTAGCTTTCGTGAGAGATTATTTAACTCCATCCTCAAGATAAAATCGAACCATAATGCACATGTTTGGGATCCCGACTAAGGTGATCACCACTCAAATGTGAAAATAACACACACAACATGGTGCTAAAAGCCTTGAAATTTTTAAAAATTACCTAAAATCGACTTCGAGCCCGGTCATAGGCCAAGTATACCACATATATAGCACATTTAACAATCAATACCAAGAAAACGGCTAAGTCTCCCCACCCCACACTTAAACGAAACACCGCCCTCGCAGTGTGAGAGAGAAAAAAGAGTAAAAGACTTAGCCGCTTGACCAAAACCCGCAGAAAGGCGCAACCGATACTCAAAACTCGTGACACCCTCGTATAAGTCCATCCCGAAACCTAAAGCGAGAACAAAAGAAACAAAGAAAGCGCAGGCACGGGAAAAGTCCACGTGCTAAAGATCAAGCAATAGGCAAACGGGTGCGTAAGAAAACGAGTTTATGCCTCGAAACGATGTCAAAGCATGCCGAGGGGGGGATGGACTATGCAATGGACGGATACAGTATAACAATAAAACTCAGAACATCCACGCATGCGAAAATAGCAGACAAATATCACATTAAAATGTCAGTCAAAGGGGAGAAAAACATGCACGGTCAAACAGGCCTCAGGGGCTGAACAATGATTACATGTGCGTATCAAAAGTGAAGAATGTAAAACAAACAAAAAAGTCGAAATCAAAAGTCAACTCGCCTCAAAGTGAATCACCAAAAGTACCCACAAATAAATGAAAAACAGACTAGCCAAAATAAGTTTGCATTCTCAAAAGAAAAAGCGTAAACAATGAAAAACAAGCTAGCCGCTCGCCTCAGACATCAAACCTGAGGATCCTGTAGCTTGGAAGATGGTGCGATCCACAAAGAATCGCACTCAGTCGTAGTCTCTCGCAGACTTGTCCCCCACTGCCTCTCGACCAGATCATCCCCGCCTCGAGCCCTGTCTCTGTCTCCACATCCACCGAGTCATCTGTCTCACCTCTATCTCAACCTCGACCCTCATCGGACTCATCCTCTAGCGGGCTCTCGTAATCCGCCGCAGATCGGCCTCTATCTCGGTGTGTACTGGAAGGTTGTAGTATCCAAGGCTCAGTGCGGAAGATGGACTCTTGAGCTTGAGCTATCGCCTTCCGTTCTTCTTCGCCCCCTATTCATCATGATCCGTAGATCGCCCATCCAATCTCGCCGCTTGGGGCTATCAACGCCCCTCGTCTCTCGCCACCCACGGCCCTCCGGTGAAAGGTATGGTAGGTGTGGGTGGAGGTAAAGTGGTGGAGGAGGTGGAAGGTCCAGAATCGGGAGGTGGCGGAATGGTGGTGGTGGTGATAGTGGTGAGGGAGGTGGTGGCACAGCAGGTGGTGGAAGTAGTGGAGGTAGGGGTGAAAGGTCGGAGGACCGTGTGGATGAGCCGTCTGGAAGGCCGAGAAGCGTAACGAGCATTGAACGACTTAGGCATGATAGGCAAAACTTTGCTCTTTCTAACTGATCATCCGCATACTCACCAACTCGTGCATCACGACACAACCCGTAAATCAAGTAGGGGCACATAATCAATCGACGCTTGTTTTTCTCGGTTCTCCCGAAACTCCGCAAAAATCGCCCTCCCACGCCTACTTTCAACTTATAATGCAAGGCGTACAACAACCGTAGATCCTTAATGTGAAAATGTGTGATGTTGTCCTTAGGTAGTAGACGATTACGGGAGAACTTAGCCTTGACTTTCCAAATCGTCCGGGCCAAGTCGTCGTCATCAACGATCACTGCAGCGTGTTACCCCTTTTGACATCCACCGCAACTCGGAGTTGATTTCTATCCTCATCTCGCTCCAAGGGGTCCTCAAGATTACCCCAACTATTCTTGTCCCCAAACCACTCCTCATAATGATCGCCCACGATAGTCGGTGTCCTATAAAACCATTAATCGCCGCGACCGACCACGGGACATTCACTCCACGCACCCAAACAAATTCCTCTCTCTAAGTCAGCCACGCAAAGTTGGCATACCATTCCCGGACTATCGACAAGTTCGAGTTGCCCTCGGGTTCCAAGATAAGGTTATTCCAACCCCTACTCCTCGGATTATCCACAAACGATTTCGGTACCACCTTCAAATCTAGCCCTCTTCAAAGCACATCTTTTATCGACTACTTAACTCCTCGTAATTGCTCAAGGCTTGGGGCGTGGAGAAACGCATGTCGTAAGGGAAGAGGGTCGATGAGGCGAGGCTACTTGGGGTTGCGGCTCGTGGAAGTCCGAGGAATAGGTTGGTAGGTGAGGTGGAGGGGTTGAGAAACCTGGGGACGAGCGACCTCGGTGTGACACGGGATAGGGGTGCCTCATCACAAACTCCGCATCTCCTCACCGCTATCATCACTATCACCGCTAGAATTTCGACCTTCAAGATCGGGCTCAAATCATCATCCGACGCCTCATCTCTAAGTCGCCCACTTTTCTAATAACTCTGTGGTTCGCGCTCAAACCTCTCCTGGCTCATCGATTCTAATACCACCGCCTAGTTCGAACCTTTTTTTTTGCTTCTTAGATTGGCTCTTACCAACAACAGCATTTTCCTTCCCTTTATCCCCTATCTCCTTCCGTTTACCTCCGCCATCTTCCTATATCAAGAGCAACGACACCACAACCAACACAAGGCAAACCGACCCGATTATCATCCAATACGGATTTCAAAACAAACAACCCACAACAACCACAACGTCAACCACCACACATCACAAGGCCAAGAACACAACAAACAAACAAGAAACAAGGTACATAATCAATGACAATTCACAAACGGGGTAGGGAAAAAATTTGAAAAAAAATCAAAAATCAAACCCTACTCAAAACGGAAATGTAAACCAAATAGTACATGTCTTATGCTTAGATTAGCCTACGTGAGCGCTGTGGAGTGACTAACGAGCCCCAAACAAACGAAAATGCGAAAATTCGACTATGGTGAAAAATTCACCCAAGCACCGATCGAACTGGTAATTTAGTGGATTGTTGTTCGGATTTGAGTGTAGAAAACAAAAGAGGGGATCAAGAGGTGTTGATTGCAACAAAAATCGCTCAAAACGGGCTAGAAACGAAGATTTTCGAAGCAAAAAGGGGGGGAGGGCGATGGGACGGCGGTTAGGTTTCAGAATTTTGAAAGTGGAACGCCGGTTTGGGAAGAAGGGGGTATATATAGAAAAGGGGTCAAACGCTGGTTTGAAGAGCTTGAACGCGTGTTGCATGTCTCAAACGCCACGCTTGAGAAGTGGGAACGTCGCGCCGCGATAGATGGAACTGGCGTTTGAACGAGAAACGTGCGTTTGAACTGAGGGAGTTGATACTGGGGGTAAGAGGCTCAAACGCTGGTTTGGAAAATCTTGGAACGCACGTTTGAAGGGCTGGGAACGCACGTTTGGACATTGGGAACGTGCGTTTGAGGGCAAAAACAGGGGAAAAACAGGAAAACAGGGGAAATCACTCCACACTCACATCTAACCACCCCTAGACCACTCTAGACTCTTACTCAATCAACTTAAACCACAAAAAGGTGGGTTGCCTCCCACTAAGCGCCTTTGTTTTACGTCGTTGGCTCGACAAGATGGATTATACGGTGCCAACTTTTTCAAAGTTATACCGTTGGCACGGGGCGAGGAAAGGATAGAAAGAACGGATGATGGGTCAAAGATTATACGAGTCAAGGTTTATAGTCCATGACAAGACTTGCACGATTCATCACATGGCACGGGGTCTTCGAGGGTCACTATTTCCAAGGCTTCATCAAAGGGTAGTCTCTCATACTTTTTCAATCTCAAGCCGCTTGTGGTCACAAGACCAAACTTGGGGTGAGTGATTTCGATAACTCCGGACGGATAAACTTTAGACACTATGTAAGGACCGACCACCTAGACTTCAACTTCCTTGAAAAGATGCAAACGAGTATTGTAGAATAAGACTTCGTCACCCTCATTGAAAACACGAGGTTTGATCAACTTATCATGGAGTAACTTAGTCTTTTCTTTATACTTCGTGGAGAGGTCATAAGCACAAAGGCGGAACTCATCTAGTTCATTCAATTGGGCCATACGCTTCTCACCAATTAAGGTGTCATCGAGGTTTAGCATTTTGATGGCCCAATAAGCCTTGTGTTCGATTTCTACGGGAAGATGGCAAGATTTACCATAGACTATCATGTAAGGTGACATGCCTAGGGGTGTCTTAAAGGCTGTCCTATGGGCCCACAAAGCATCATCTAACTTTAAAGACCAACTCTTGACGCTCGTGTTCACCGCCCTTTCCAAGATACGCTTAATACCCCTATTCGTGACTTCAACTTGACCACTCGCTTGGGGATGGTAAGCGGTACCTAGCTTGTGTTTCACTCCATACTTCTCCAAAAGTTTATCAAACGGCTTGTTAGCAAAATGGCTTCCATTATCACTGATTATAGCACGAGGCACCCCAAACCGACAAAAGATGTTTTTTCTAAGAAACCGGATAACAACATTCCTATCATTGGTGGGTGAAGCTAAGGCTTCACCCATTTGGATACATAATCACATGCGACTAGGATATACTTGTTACCACACGAAGAGGATAAGGGCCCATGAAATCAATGCCCCACACGCCAAAAATCTCACACACTATGATCGGTTTCGAGGCATCTCACTCCTTCTAGATATACGACCGACCTTTGACAAGCATCGCAAGATTTCACATAAGCATGTGCGTCTCAAATAGAGTGGGCCAATACAGTCCACTTTGCAATACTTTCAAAGCGGTTCTTTGCTCCCGAGAAATGGCCTCCGGCCTCTTTGTCGTGACAAAACGAAAAGAGCGCTCAAAATTTCACTTTCGGGATGCACCTCCTCAAAATGCCATCCGAACACAACCTATATAAGCAAGGATCTTCCCACACATACTTACCAACTTCACCGAGGAATTTGCGCTTTGGTTCGAGTCAAGGTCGGGATCTACAAAACCGCACTCGTGGTAGTTGACAAAAGGAGCGAACCAAGGACTACCTTCCACTACCGACTTTTAGAAAGTTTCTTTTTTAGCCGGAAAAGGGTGTCAAGTGCATAGAGTTGCTCGTGAGGAAAAGAATCATTTATCTCCTTTGTGCCTTAATCAACTCCTCACTAAGCTCCATACGACTTAGGTGGTCGGCTACGACATTCTCACAACCCTTCCTATCACGGATCTCTAGATCGAACTCTTGCAAGAGCAAGATCCACCTCGAGGCGGGGCTTGGCGCCTTGCTTGGCAAAGAGATAACGCAAAGCGGCATGATCCGTGTGGACAACTACCCGAGAACCTACGAGATGAGACCGAAACTTATCAAACGCAAAGACGACCGCTAAAAGCTCTTTTTTCGGTGGTGGTGTAATTCTGTTGGGCCGATTCAAGGTGTGACTTGCATAAGCAATGGGCTTGAAGATTTTATCGATCTTTTGACCGAGGACCGCACTAACCGCGGTGTCACTCGCATCACACATGAGCTCAAATTCTTGATCCCATTTCGAGCAACTAAGATGGGAGCGGTTATAAGCAATTGCTTGAGCATCAAAAAGGCTTCAACACAAGCTTTGTCAAAATCAAACGGGACGCTCTTTTCCAAGAAGAAGAGTAAGAGGACGGGCTATTTTCGAGAAATCCTTGATGAACCTACGATAAAACCCCACATGGCCTAGAAAACCCCTAAGAGTCTTTAGGTTGGTGGGCATAGGAAGCTTAGCTATCGCTTCAACCTTAGCCTTGTCTACCTCTACACCCTTACGAGATATCTTATGCCCTAAGACTATCCTTCCGTAACCATCAAATGACACTTCTCCCAATTGAGCACCAAGTTTGTCTCCTCACATCTACCCAACACCTTTTCAAGATTATCTAGACATTGTTCAAAGGAATCACCAAACACGCTAAAATCATCCATAAAGACTTCTAAAACCTTTCTATCATATCCGCAAATATGGCCACCATGCACCGTTGGAATGTCGCTGGTGCATTACACAACCCAAAAGGCATCCTACGGAAGGCAAAGGTAACATAGGGGCAAGTATAGTAGTCTTTTCTTGGTCCTCTAAAGCCACATGTATTTGGTAATACCCACTAAACCCATCAAGAAAACAATAAAAGGCATGGCCACTCAATCTTTCCAACATTTGATCAATAAAGGGGAGGGGAAGTGATCTTTACGGGTTTGGTCATTTAGCTTACGATAATCAATGCAAATTCTATGACCACTTACCAAACGCTTTAGGTACCTCCTCACCTTTGTCATTGATCTCCACGGTCATACCTCCTTCTTCGGCACCACTTGGGTGGGACTCACCCACTTGCTATCCGAGATGGCATAGATAATCCCTAGCTTCAACATTGTGACCACGCCCTTTCTCACAACCTCTTGGAGGTGTGGATTGAGTCTTCTTTGGGGTTGCTTTACCGCTTTGCTCCATCTTCCGAATAATCTTGTGTTGGCAAATGGTGGGACTAATACCTTTAGGTCGCACATCTTCCACCCAAAGCACGCTTGTGCTTCTTAAGCATCTTCACTAACTCATCTTCCCGCAAAGCCGTTAGTGTAGAAGAAATAATCAAAGGAAGTAAATCATTATTTTCAAGAAAACATACTTCAAATGAGGTGGAAGTGGCTTCATTTTCAAATCTTTCGGTGGGTCCTCAATTGATGGCTTTTCTAGCTCTCCTTCAAGCCCAAGATCAATCTTCTCGGTCCACCTTTCACCCACGAAAGCTATCTTTTCTCGGCTCTTTTGCTTCCTCTTCCAATTCCTCTTCCTCATCATGTTCCGTGACTTACTCTTTCCATGCCTTCATCGGATTTATCTTTATATTCCTGCATGTCAACATGTTCCGAAACGCAAGGATATATAGCATCAATAGAAAAACAGTCCTCGGTGCTCTCCTTAGGATGTTTCATGGCTTTATAGACATTGACCGCGACTTTTTCATCTCCAACTCTCAATATTATCTCACCGCTCGCAACATCTATCAAAGTCCTCCCGGTATTTAAAAAGGGACGTCCTAACAACAAAGGTGTTTTGGAGTCCATCTCCATGTCTAGCACCACAAAATCTACCGGGAAGGCAAACTTATCCACTTTCACTATGACATCCTCTATCACTCCCATAGGCTCCCTAATAGACCTATCCGCCATTTGAAGGGTCATCCCCGTTGGCTCCAACTCTCCTAGGTTAAGACTCTCATATATAGCACGGGGCATTAGGCTTACACTAGCCCCCAAATCACACAAGACACTAGGAAAATGAGTCGTACCAATAGTAACCGGGATAGTAAAACTACCCTTGTCCCTAACTTTCGGGGAATCTTAGACTTTCCATTAAAAATAGCGGAACACTCTTCATTTAAACACACAACTTCTTGCATCTTACCCTTCTTAGTTAGTAACTCTTTCAAAAACTTACAATACGAGGGCATGTTTGCAAGTGCTTCAAGAAAAGGAATGTTCAAATCAATTTTTCGTAAAATTTCAATGAATCGAGTTTGTGCCTTATTCAAGCAACTTTGTCTATGATTC